>JAHZMX010005334.1:0-16477 GCA_027743895.1 Seira musarum
TTTGAACCCATTTTTACCCATTTAGATCCACTTCAATTTTAACCATTATGAGATAGCCGTCATGCTAGGAAAAAAAAGGTCAGAACACCAAAAGGGGTACCGGACCACCACTTTAATTTAAACCCATTTTGACCCACTTTATTTTAAACAAATTTTACCCACTTTCATTTGAACTCATTTTTACTCAAGTCGACCCATTTTAATTAAAATCCATATTACCTAACCCATTTAATTACCCTATTAATTTAACTCATTCTAATTTAAGCCCATTTTGACCCAAATTAATTAAAATCCCAGTATTACCTACCTTAATATAATCCATTTTAATTTAAGCGCATTTAGACCAACTTTAATTATAACCCATATTACCTACGACTAGGGGGGCACTTGGGGCCCTTCCCTTGTTGGTTTTTATTTATTTTTTACCCATCCAATCATACCTTATTTTACGCGAATAGATCGAAACCATTTTTATCCACAGTCGACGGTTAATTTTTTCCCATCACTTAAATCCCCGATCATTTGGTACCTAGCCGAGTAAATATGGCCCGGAGTATACTTGACCTTCGATTTGTCGTCACGTTTTAATATTGAAATGGAATTGAAATGAAATGAACTTGTGAGAGCAAAAATAACATGACATTTGATTTGATCCCCTACGAAAGTAGTATTTTAACTCTAGACTTTTAATGTATTGCTACTAAAGTTGAAGTTTGAGAGTGAAAACAAGCAAAACTTCTTTTTTTTATTTTACTCCTCGACCGTTTACAGCACAGACACAGTCCTATTTTTTACGTGTAATATCCTTTTCCGGAATTTATTTTTTTTTTCCCTCCATTCATTTCATTTCATTCGTTCCTCTCAACGTCTTTTTCTTCTTTGTTTTTTTACAAGAAGAAGAAGGAGAAAAAGGAAGAAATAAAATAACAACGTTGTCTTGATTGGCCTCGCTTGTTTTCATACAATTGCAATTTATGCACTAAAAACTACTCCTTAAACTCCCTCCATACTTCCCTCCAAATCTTTAATCCACATCACGGCAACAGCATTGCAGTGGAAGAGGAAAAAAAAGGAAGTTGAGAGTTGGAGGAACTGTTGAAAAGTTGGACGCTGATAAGCTGGCTAGACTTCGCTTCGTTTGGCAAACAAATTCTTTTGCAGAGGGATTTTGTGTGGGAGTACATTGCTCTTATGCTGTTTACCGTTGAAGTTACAGTTACAAATCAAGCTGTGTTTAAGTATGTATATTGTCATTAGAAAATCTCTTGAGGGATTCAATTCTTTAGGAAAATTATTATAGGAAATTGGAAAAGATTTGGGCTCAATTCGAATATTTATTTTGCAATTGTCGTTTTGTCGCATAATCTTAAAGAGCTTAGAAGTTTTGGCAGATTTGTCAAAATAAAATTAGAGTAGAGTAAAGCAGATAAATCTCACAAGGGAACTGCACGGGGTGCCCCCCCTAATTGCATTATACCAGTCATACTGTCTTGATCAGCATTTTTTTCTGGTTGCGAATCTGCTTTGTTTTCTGTGCAGAAACATCAGAGTAATTTTTAATTTTAATTTTTGTATCCCAAATAGTATACTTACAATGCATATGGGTATCCAACACCGAATGAATATTAACACCACCGAGCGGAATCCGAAGTGCCAGATAATTTGCTCTTTCTGCAGTCGGTAACAACAAACCTTCTCTCTTGTATGACGCATGTCAGAATTGGAGGATGACATCGAATTTGAGTAAGAATGTTTACCCTCACCAAAATAATGGAAGAATTTGATTATAAATTACTCTGATGTTTCTGCAGAGAAAACAAAGCAGATTCGTAACCAGAAAAAAAGCTGATCAAGACAGTATGAGTGATATATGCGATTAAGGGGGCACTTGAAAATGTTCCCTTGACAGTTTTTATGGAAGCGCGGGAAACTGTATTTGAACATCAGGGGTTCATTAAGTCCCTGGGATCATATGGGTTTGAAAGGGGTTAAATCCTTAAAATCACTTGCAATTCATATAACGCTTGTATGGGTATTTCACTGGGGTTCGACGTCCCTGTTTGAAATTAAAGCAAAAATCACTAAAACCTCAACATCATTCAGTAACGTACCAAATGGTTTTTAATTAATTATCAGGTAATGGAATTTTTCTGTAGAATATCAATTGGCGTGGTAATTATTGCTACTTTTTGGATTGTTTTTCAAATCCGAGAACCGCAATTTACTCGGAAACATACATCCGCGTCTATGCCCCATCATAGATTCCAATTATCGGCGTACAAAGTATATAAAATGCTGATGTTCTCTTTTTTCACAGTAAAAATATTTCTTCCAAAAAATCCAGATTAAACGCAAACCAACAAAAACAAAACCATTTTTCCTGACTAATCCTCCAATTAGTTTTCTAGTACTAATTGGAAAATTGAGTGAAATTATTTACAAATCCGGAGATAAAACAATTTAGGTGACGTCTGACGTGACGTCAGTGACGTGCAAGTGAATGATGGCTTTTTGTTCATTTCATTAGCGCAAAACCATCCATAGGTATGCCACGTGCACGTGCTAAAATTCTCCTTTTTTCCAGAAAAACAGACGAAAACAGAAAAAGTGTTTGTTCCAAATTCCAAATGATTTTTTATACAAAAAAGACAAGAAAAACGACAAGGTACGTAACGCAACGTACAACCTTTTTTGGCCGTGAAAATTTTGTTTGAACAAGAAAAAACGCCATTCATTCGTAAAAAATCACAATTTGGCTTGTTCTTTATTTTCCCACGACTTCCGATTTTATTTTCAATTCGAAAACATTTAATTCTCACTTTCTCACGACAAAAAAACGAACGAAGGAGCGAACGAGGCGAGAAACAAAATGGAAATGTTTTTTTCAAGTGGAAATGGAAATGAATGGAATTCTACATTTTTTTGCGAACATGCGTCTAGTTTGTCGAGAGAAAGAAAAAAACAGTCAGTTTAAGTTTCTTCCAAGAGTTTAAGAAAGTTGACAATTGACAATATTGATAGCGCTAAGAATATTGACTTCACTTCACGGTTTAGTAAAGCCCTGCCAAAATATAAAAAGAAAAAGTTCGAGAAGTGTTAGCGTTGCTGTTAGTCGACTTGGATGGTGTGACAAAATAAAAAAAAATGGAGCGAAAAGTCAGATGAATGTAAAGAAAGAAAGAATGGATGAACCTGCTGTGTGGATGGCTGGGTTAAGCTTATGAAGCGGAGGACAATATAGGGTTTTTAAAAAATATTGTCAGGGTTGTAATGTGGGTAGTGGGTTTAGAGGGTTTTGGTGGGTAGATATTTGAATTGAAAGTTTTAAATGGCACTCTTTAAGTGTTTGTTTTAATTTAAAAATTTAATTTGCAATTGTACGTCGTTCAATGGGGATTTTTCCAGAATTCTATCAAATAAGATTCTATGACGACTTGGTTGAGTGGGAGAAAGTTATAATTGTAGTATTCATTTAAATAATTTCAAATTATTTTTCCGTAGAAGTGCATCCAAACCAACGTCATTTCAATCAAGTAAAGCAAAGTTGGACAAATACCCAAAGTGGGGTGAAAAGGGTGGCAAAGATTTCCCCATTTTTTTCAATTCTTACCCCTGATGCCCAGTTTTGATCGATATATTTATTTCAGAGATAGCCAGCTGATAAAAATGGGTTTCTATCTTTTCATTTTAAAACGGGTGGGCAAAAACAAGCAAGGACCGGGTAGAAATGGGTTGAAAAGGTAAAAATGGGTTTTAATGGGTAAAAACAGGATTTTAATGCGTAAATACGGTTAAATGGGCAAAAATAAATAAATGGACAAAACGGGTTAAAATGGGTAAAAACGGATTTAAATGGTTAAAAATGGGTTTGAACGTTCAAAAGTAAACGGGTAAAATCGGGTTTAAATGGGCAATATTGTTTTTACCTGTTTTGCCCACTTTTACATATTTTCCCCCATTTTAATCCGTTTTTACTCATTTTAACCCGTTTTCACCCATTTTTTGGATAAAAGCAATTTTATCCTGGGTAATATCCATCTCTGATTAATTTTTACTCATTATAATTTACTCATTTAAACTTATTTTCACCGGTTTTAATATATTTTTGTCCACTTCTTTAAAACCCATTTCCGAATAAAACCCGGAATTGCCGGGACCCTTGTCATCTCTGATTGAAACTAAAATTTTAAAGGCAAATCAGATTTTAAAATTTGAATGTCATTAATTCTGATATGAAAATATGTCATTACCCACTAACTCATTTTTTCCATTAAAAAATCCAATTCCACCTCTGGCGAAAAAAATTGTTTTTTTGGCCTAGTCTGGCTGGATTGGATTGGATTATTTCCATACCTTTTTTCTTTCTCATCTGAACTGTAACCGAAGAGAGGTTATGTTATATCGTACGCGTTCCACACTATATATTTTTTTATTCCATTTTGAAAATCGGTTGACTGCGAAAAGATTAATAGCTTCTCATGAATGAAATTGCAGAATGATAAAGAGCCTTCCTCCCTACTACTCCAGTACTCCATAGAAAATGAATAGAGTGTTGTGCATCCGTAAACAACCGAGAGAAAAGAAGAGGAGTAAAAATATAAAATAATATGTTATGTGAAAAACACAGAATCAGCACATTTCGCGAATATCAGGATTCGCGATCCCCGGAGTAAAAAAAATGTTGAACAGGATGAAAAGCACATTTTTGGATAGAAGAGTCTTGGAATGTAAATGCACGGAATTTTGTTTCAAAATAAAAATAAAATCATTTTGGTAAAAAACGACACAAACATTTCAATAAATAATTACGTTGAGTAGAGTACCAAAATTTCGGATTAATTTTAATGCAATAAAAATTTGAGAAAATTAAGACGATTTGGGAATTGCGTGCCAAAAATTCAGAGATGGTTTGCATCAGATTTCTTAAATTAATTCTGGTCAATTATGCTTTTACAAGGGAACCCCCCAAAGTGTCCCCCCTAACCGTATATACCAGTCATACTGTCGAGATCAGCATTTGTTTCTGATCACGAATACGCTTAGTTTTCTCTGCGGAAACATCACAGTGATTTTTAATTTTAATTTTTATGTATGAAATTGTATATCTACAATGCATTGGACCTTATTACCATACAAGCAGATTAGCGACTCCCGTCAAATTCGTCGGTGTCGGGTATTTTTTACAATGGTAGATACCTTATATCTGACGAATTAGGAAAGTGTCAAATTCCTGTGAGAATGTTGATGCTCAAATCAAAATATTGACAATTTTCGCATAAAAAATTAAAAATAACTGTGATGCTTCCGCAGAGAAAACTAAACGTATTCGTGATCAGAAAAAAATTCTGATTTCGACAGTATGTCTGGTATATGCGATTAGGGGGGCACTTTTGGGGGGTTCCCTTGTTAGATTACATTTTTGGTAATTTCCAATCTCCCCACATCATATCCCAATTAAAGCATTAATATTTTTGTTTAAATTAAACATTGAAGCTTGCACTTTGTTTTAGAAATGAAGAAATATTTGATCTATCTGACCTTCTCTAAAATACCGATTGAATGTGGGAAACAGAAGCCATCGGTAGGCTTTCGTCGCGGCTTTATGAACAATAAAAATCGGGTAGAAATAATTGATGAATAATCTGATTATAATTTATGCTTAATTGTCTATTTTATTTTACAGGTGTGGATTTGGGGGCCCGGGCCCTGATCTTATTTTTAAGGGGATTTTTTTGTCAATTTTTTTTAAGTTTCCCTTCCACTCCCGAAAGAAATTTATATTCAAATTTTAGGCATTTTGCACTATCTTTGCTTTGGCGTTTTGAGATGGGTTAAATGGAGGATGAAAAAAAAACTCTATTGGACAATGTCATTATGCAGCCTCACCTCATATCAGACCCAGACGTGGAGAAACTTTCACCAGTTTCACCTGGCTTGGCTTGACTCTTAAGTTACGTAAAATAGCTTTACTTCACTCCAGGCAATTTCCCTAAAGTTTAATAGGTCTTTAATCACTACCTCCTTTCCATTTTCCAAAACTTTTTTGTCACATTCCGTTGAAGCACGTAGGAAGGTAACGTAAGTCGTTTATTCTTCTCTCGAAGGTAAAACTTAATGACTTGCTTTATCGCTTGCTTATTACTGTATTACAGAAAAGCCAAAATCCAAAGCGAAGCTGCGGAATTTTTGACAGAAAACTTTCCCTTTTATGCTAATAGTGCTTTAACTGTAAAAGTAAAACGACGACTATCCTTTATCCTGACAACCCTGTAAAAACAATAGCGGAATGTGGAATTGTTATTGTTGTGATTTGAGATTGGAGAGTCATCGTTTATCGTTCTTAATGGAGCTGTAGTTGTGGCTCTGGAGCCAGAATAGAAAAAAATGAAGTGAGAGGGAGATGGAGATGAGGGCATTAACATAAATACTTCTCAATAAAGTTTGTTTTTCTTCTGCGAAGTTCTTAGTGAACCGTGAACTTAGTATGTTACTGTTTTTTGTGGTTTTGTAAATGAACTTCTAAGAATTTACAGTGATTTGAGGAGCATGTTTAACTTTTTTGTACAGTCTGGACTTGGACCGAATGGGAATGAATGAAAGGAATAAAATTATTTCATTGGTTGCGGTAAATATTTTGGGGCCCCGGGCCTTTTTTATGGGCAATGTCCAATAACGTCAATAATTCTAACAAGGGAAGTTCCCCGAGTGCCCCCCCCCTAACCGCATATATCAGACATACTATCTTGATCAGCCTTTTTTTCTGTATAAGAATCCGTTTTCAAATCACTGCGAAAATGTGTGGACGATTTTTAATTTTAATTTTTGTATGTGAAATTGTAAAGCTACAATGCATTGGGTTACAGTGGTCCGAATCCAAATCGACACCAACTCACAAAATCGACCATCGCGTTTATTTTTTCGTTTTGCCCAACGGATACGACGGACCTATTCCCACTTCCACTCCTTGTCTGTTGTGTTATAAAATAAATTTGCTAACATGATTTTCAGAGTTGATGTCGATCCTCCTCCAAATACTTGCAAAATTTGGTATTAAAATGAAAATTAAAAATCACCCTGACATTTTCGCAGTGATTTGAAAACAGATTCTGATGCAGGAAAAAATGCTGATCTAGTATGACAGTATGACTGGTATATGCGATTAGGGGGGGCACTCGGGGCCCTTCCCTTGTAAGGACAATCAAAAAATTTGGTGGAACATTCTGAATCACATTACAGTTATTTACATTATGATTTAGAGTTGATCCGGAACCCGGGCTTCAAAACAAAACCCCGACCATCAAAAAATAATTACGCTGCTCTATTTCTTAACTTTTCAGATGGAAATTTAATTCAAAATTAGACCATTCATTCTTGTCTCATTGTCAGCCTTTTTCGTAAAAAAACGAACAATATTCTCATTTTAATTTATTGTCTCGACTTCTCGATTAGTTTTTTGTTTTGCAGACTACCTTATTTATGCATATATTTTACAGCTTGCAAACAAGAGGGCAAAAACTAGGAATGAATTGGCTTTTTTTCCTCAACCCTCAACTTTTCAAATACCATGGGCGTCTTTTCACTATTTTTTTTCAGAAGGAGCAAAAGAAACTAAAAATACTTTTTTTGATCTATACTTACTTAATAAAAAACTTTTTTCCAAGATGCAACTTTTCAACTTTAACTCAACTCGAGAAAAATTGAAAAGGTTAGGAAAAGTTTAAAGATTCTTTGCCTTTTTAAATATCGGGCTAAAACGCCACAATCAAATTCCAGAGATGGCAAGTGCATCGGGAAAATTTGTGAGGGTGGGTTTTGGTGGATAATTAATTAATCCCACTGGATAATACCAATGCCCACGATATTGTGTGTGATTTGGCTTTTACCCATTTCCCCCTGTCCGGTAATAATAACTTATCTTTCACTGCGTCGCTACCTGGGATAAATCTGGTGTTAACAATAATCCCAAGAACAATATAAGCTTACCAAACGACACGACGCTAGGAAATGATGGAAATCTGGAAGTGCTCACAAAGTGACATCAGAGATGTATCAGCTTTAATAACCAACGGGTTTTAACAAATGTGATGGGTAGAGTAGATGACAATAATCCATTAAAATTAAACCCAGGTATATATCAATCGTCCTAATAGCCTTAACCCAACCTAATCAGTGAATTAACATATTCGTCAAGGAATTATAAATTTTCTGCCAATAACTGTTGATACCAGGGCTAGTGGTTTCATGCATCCGGATGAAATGGTAATTTATATTCAGTGAAGAAAATGGAGAAAGCGGACAAAATTGCCTTAACGACGGGGCAATATGTCGCCAGGGATAATTTATTAAAGTTAATGCGTTTCAGATTACCCCAAGTCGCCATTAAATCCACTTTTGTCCTTTTCAAGAAAAAGTCCCACCCTACATTGTTTTATTTCCCACCCATACTTTAACCCACTGATTTTTGCCACCTCTGATTATTTATTTATAATAACTTATATCGATGCGTTCTTGATATTTCAACTCCAAAAAGAAATAGAAACCTCGAACCTTTACGCTTTTGCTCCCCTTCTGCAGCCAATAAATGAAATGGGAAATAATGGAATCAATATTTACACTTTACATACTCACTTACCTTCAATCTTTTCCAGCCATAGACCACAATCCATCGTTCATCTAACGGAATTTCGATCCACTAAAATATACATAATTTTAATTGCACAGTGGCGACGATATGGCCAATTATCACGTTTTTTCCCACTCTGTGAAGCGATTAGAACGCATTCAATAATTCACTGTGTCAAGCCACTTTCATTGTCAAAGTCAAAATGAATTCTTTATGCTTTCACTTAACTAGGGACCTGGTGATGTGAGTGAAGGAATGCACTGCAGTTATTTTTTCCCTGTGTTTCCGTTTCCACTTCGTTCTTTCGACTGGTTCGACTGCAGCAGAAAGCACGCCGGTATGTGTAGTCCACAAAGTGAAAAAATGAAAAAAATCGACTTTTGCAATGAAATTTGCACGAGAAAAAGTGTTTGAAGTTTGATGGAATGAGTGTATGAGAATGCAATGGATGTTTTTGAAGTTTAGTACGGAAATAGCACTAGAGAAATTGACAAATTGATTTGGAGTAGGTGCTTAGGTTGGATGAGTGATTCTTGAAAATAGAAAATGGGTTGAAGTAAAGTTGAAGGTGAAAATTGACTATTGCAGGGAATGTGGGACAATTGCAAAAAAAAACCTTTGTAAATCGATATGGGAAAATGGACAGTAGAATTGAAGACGATGGGTAGTTTCCTAAGTTTTGAGAGTTATTTTTCCCCAGTGGACTATTTCAAATCAAGAACGAGAAGTTTTTTCACCTTTGAAAAATCATTTTTACCCGGAAATAGTGTCCAACAGTGGGAAAATTTGACTATTTTTTACTATGCATCACATTCACATGTTTGTAGAAAAATCCCGGAAAGAACCGGAATTTCCCAATTCCCCGTTTATCGAAATGAGTGGGAAAATTAGGCTACTTTTTACTTGGCATCAATTTACGATTTAAGAAAAAATCCCGGAAAGAACTGGTATTTCCCATTTTCCCGTTTATCAAAATTACGGGAAAATGCCGCTTTTAGGCGGTCTGAGAAGCCGCCGCGATTAATTTAAATGACTTTACTCAATGGTTATTTAGTAATGCACTGTCTAAAAAGCCCTGGTTAATTAAATTTAATTTCCCACTCTTTGCACATTTTTCCCAGCAAAAATGATTTCCCAGTGGGAAATAAATTCCTAAAAATGGAAAATATCCCTTCCCTGTAATTTATATAATTAGCATGTCAGAGATTATGATAATGAGAGTGAGAATGTCGCAATTCGCCCCAAAAGAAACTTTTTTGGAGATTTTCCCAGCCAATCTAAAAGACGGGAAAATGATAAAACCCAGAATATATCGCATCTCTGCCTTTTTTTTTTCTCTGTATCACATTTTAAACTTATTTCCCTTGAACGCGGACACAAGGAATCGGGGAAACAATTTTTTTTGCTTGGTAAAAACAGAGAAAGTGAGTTGAGCTTGAGCTGACTGAGTGCTGTTATGTGACTTTGTTTCAGTTTATGTTGGCCTTCATTAATTCCCTCGGTGGGATTTCCTCGCATGACTTTCTATCACCCAACGAAAGCCAAAGCCAAGCCATATCATCCTTTTTTTTCCCCTCTGAAGAGCAGAAGAACAAGAACAACTGCTACCGCTACTACTGCTGGGGCAGTAAAAGTAAAACGCGCTGGAAAAAGTTTTGTAAACAGGTCAACCAGAAAACGGGAAAATTAGACAAGGTCTCAGGAGACTCAGTATTTTCTATACATATTTTCCCTGTAAACAAGTCGAGTAAAAGTAACTGCATTGCATTTCATTCCACCACTCGACTCACATCCCATTCAAAACTCCCATATCCCATCCCACAACGAAGGAAAACTTCACTCCTCAAAAGTTTCTAACATAATTTTTATTACAGGACAGACGATTAAGGATTTTCTGCCTGGTTTGATACAGACGTGTCCGTCCGTCTGTCCGAACTATTTTCATAAATGCGCAGAAAAGTAATAATTTTTTATATATTAAGCTTTAGTAGCTATGACCTTATAACAATATGTCTGTCTGTTCGTCCGTGTATGAGTAAATTAGTTGTGAAATTTTCAATATTTGCATGGATTATTAATTGACAAGGCTGAGAAGTTTCCCACTTTTACGATTTTTGTTTCCCGGGAAATCATTTTTCCCGGGAAAATGGGGGAAATGTCTAAAAGTGGGAAATTATATTTAATTTCCAAACTTGAACCAACCATAACTCTGGTGTACTTCGCATGCGCCATCCAAGGGTGATATTATTCGATTCGTCTCTCCGAGATCTATCGATTGGTATAATCAGTTTGACCCAAAAGTGTGTCCCGTATACTAAAGTACAGCCTTAACATGGGCCATTTAAACAATGCATTAATACATAACCATTGAGTAAATACACTTCAATACATGGCGGGAACGTCTCAAGTCACCCCAAAACGGCATTTTAGACATTTTTTTCCATTTTCCCACTCAAAAAGGAACGACTCAAAATGGATGGACGGGAAAATGGGAAAGCCCGGTAAATGCCGGGATTTCCCTGCAATTAATATTTCCCACTTACCTTTCTTGTTTATTGAGCGCCAATATAGATTTGAAAAAATTAATTTTTCTTTTGTGAAGTAGATCATTATTTTGTTTAGACCGAATCGCGGGAATATTATGCCATTCATACAACCAACATTTATATTTTTCAGCTACTTTTTTTTATAAAAATCCTACCAGCTACGTCCCTAAAATTTGTATATATTTATTTCGCTTTGAAACAAAGCTAAAAGTGAATATGAAGGTAGCTTCAGATCTTTTTGAGCGTTTTTAGAAAAGTAGATTTTTGTCACTGTCTTTTCCTATTTTAGAATACAAATTACAAGAAAAGAGCTTGTTTAGCTTCTATTTTTGCCATTGCTTTGTCTTCCCGTTTCTAGAGCTTAACTCCGTCTCCCCTGGCCGACAACAACGAAGACTTTCAGTTCCAAGTCTGAAAACTTCTTTTCTCCTTTTTTGTCGAAGTGAATGAAACTTCTCGGAGGAAACTTGGACATGAAGGCATAGACCTGGACTTGGAAGAGAATGAAACTGTTTTTTATGTTGACAACAGAAAAATAAAAATACTTTAGGCTTAAATTCCCTTGCCACTTTCCCAAATCTCGTGCCGTTGCCTCTGCCGCATCCCACTAAAAAATGTTTCCGAATTGCGACAGTGCAGTGGGTTTCCTTTCCTGCATTACACTTCCGTTTTGGGAATATGGAAATATTTAGAACTCGAGAATAGGTCGCAGGAGTAAAAAAAGGGGAAATGTGATTGTGGGAAATACCGGTAAATACCATACCAGAATTTACCATTCCACAATTCACACGGGCAATGGCTGATTTCCGGCATTCGTAATTTTTGGGCCAAAAGCATTTGAAAAATTGAGAGGAAAAGTTGCCGAGTGGTAAAAATTGTCATTCCATTTTATTTAACGATTAAAAAATCGAATGCCAATTTTTTTAATCACTGTTTTTCTACGACCCACCGATCAACCACAAATAAGTTTTTTAAAATTCCTCAAGATCCCAATCGTGAATTCTCACAAATGACAATGAAGATGAAAGAGAAAACCACAAAAGGTGCTCCTTCCCAGCGTCTTCAAGAGCTTCAGCTGGAATCAATCCGGAATGCGCTGAACAATCCGAGTCCAGTTCCACCTAATGTCGGCGACAATGACGATCCTCCAGCAGATCCAGATGGGTTGGCCCCAGAACCAGAAGATATGGCCCTTGACCGGGAACCTGAGCCAATCGAGGTCCAAGGAGATGGAGATCAAGCTGAAATTATTGAACCAGACGAGGAAGACATTCTACCGGAACCGGAACCTGCTCAAGGGTCAAATGGGGTAAGCTGAGAAATAAACTCCTGTGAAATATTTAAGCTCGGTTCCCTTTTTTCCAGCTCTTCAAAATCCTGAAGTCATTTCGTTCCTTCATGAATGGATCGAAGAAAGGAAGGATCCCCAAAGCAGAAGTGGATGACCCCAACCGAGGAACAAACAGCGTAATCGAGCGAGATGCCCTAGACATCCTCCTTCAGATTAGACCTCCGATCCCTGACAAGATCCTCTGTTCCGGAAACTTCCTAGCCTGGAAGCTCGACCCCTCCCGCGACTTCGAGGAGTACAGACGAGTGCAGCAGTACTTCCAGAATAGCGTTACCCTATTGGAATGTAGTGGAATAGAAATTCGCGAGATCTTAAAGATCGAGAGATCCAATGAAATGGTGCCCAATGGTTTAGAACACCTGCCTAGACTCATGCTATTCCATGGAACCCCGACAGGTAACGTCGGATCGATCCTGAATCAGGGAATGAGGTGTCCGGATGGAGGTTGCTTCTTCGCCGATCGAGCGGAATGGAGTGTGGAGTGAGTTTAATAAAATTAATTTCGCTCAATTTAAAAAAATAACTCAAGTTGTGCTCAATCAATGTCCTTGTCTTGTCTCACTTTACCCCAAAATGAACCATGTGCAATGTTGCCGAGGAACTTCAATCATAAATTATTCTGGAAAATATTTGCATGACCTCTGGACGACGACCATTTAAAAATTCGACAAAAATAACTTCACAATAATTCTAATTTAATTGTAATTGATTAGTGGTTCAAAATGCAGATGAAAGCGAAATCCTCAAAAACCGGTCCGTCTCAACGGCTCCAAGCGCTTCAAAGGGAATCAATCCGGAATGCACTGAACCCTCCTCCTCCAAATAATCCAGATGACGACATCGACAACAAACCTGAAGATATTGCAGTTCGGGATGACCAAATCGACGTGGATGATGATGAGGCCGCGAGTCGCGATCTTCCAGGAAATGCTGATGAACCGGTTCCTGATGAAGGGCCCGAGGATATGATCATTGATCCTGATCCGGAACCTCCGATCGATGTAGATGTCAGTGCTCAGGGAGATCAAGATGACCCCGTAGAACCAGACGATCAGGACCAAGACATTCAACCTGATCTTGAACCGAAAGTTGCAGCACCTGCACCTGCGCAAGTTCCTCCGGGACCTGAAACTTCTTCGTCTGGGGTAAGTTGAGCAACGGGAATATTATTTAATGGATAATACATTTTTCTCTTTTTTCAGATCTACAAAATTCTGAAGTCATCCTGGCGCTCAATCTTTGGGGGAGTCAACCCTCCTGCACGAAGGAATGTAATCGTTGGCGTCGAAGAAAATGTGGTTGATAAGGATCCTCATCGGAATCGCGGTTTGAACAGTGCAATCGAAAGAGATGCCTTGAATGTCCTCTTCGAAATCAAGCCACCAATCTCCGACTCCATCCTCTGCTCCGGGAACTTCGATGCATGGAAGCTCCAAAAAGACGAGGAGGTCTATCAACGCATCACCCAATATGTCGAGAACAGTACCACCCTAACGGCCAACAGGGACCTGAGGATTCAGGATATTTTGAAAATCCAGAGACCAAGTGAAATGGTACCCAAAAAATGGGATGACCCCGACCAGGACCAGAACCGGAACCGGAAGTACATGTTTTTCCATGGAACCCTAGAAGNCCAGAACCGGAACCGGAAGTACATGTTTTTCCATGGAACCCTAGAAGAAAATGTTGGATCGATTCTGAATGAAGGATTCAGATGCCCCGTGGGCGGATGCTTCTTCGCCGATCGAGCGGAGAAGAGTGTTGGGTACACTAGGGCGTATTACGGGAAGGGATACATGTTCCTGTGTGAGGTCACCCTTGATAATAGTGATGCAAGTGAGTCCAGGACGATGCCCGGTGACTACTGCCCGAATCCTCCTGAGAATCAGGTCATTGACGGTTGCACATGGCCCATGGGGAATTCACTGATTTTGAGGAAATGTTATGCGGCATATGGTCGCGCAAATGAGTACGTTATTTACAATCCCAATCGAATCCGAATTAAATATTTGATCATTTTTCGTTGATCTTTGAAAACCAAAAAATACTCAAAGTTGGAAAATAAAGTTCGCTCACAATCAGAAAAAGTGCTTTTATTTTCCATCCAGCCATTAAGTAACGGAATCTTAAAGAATGAAGCTTGGCGCACCGCAGAAGGGTTTCCAAGAAGAAAGTTTTAATTTTTAGGGGCCACGGAACCGGGGGGGCGGGGGATCACCCTCCTGAAGTCGGTACTTTAACATTAGCAGGATAGGGAGTCCAAAAATCTTAATACATCATAAGGATAGGAATATCCCCCCTATAGTCCCCCCTGTTCCGCGGCACCTGTTTAGGAAACACATTTCTTCCAGTTTCAGGGACGATTCATGTTGCCCCAAAAATGTTTCTTTGAACCTTTTTTTTCAGACTTTGCAATTCAGAGGGTTACCGAGGAACTTAAATGCCAAATCGGTAGCCACCGCACATTATTTTTAATTCATAGATTATGCCAATTACTTATCCAGGAAACGTCAGGAAGATGTGGATGGCGACGACATCCATCGCAATCTTAATTTTCCAGGTGAATCTCCTTTGCCTTCCGGGGAAGATCTGGAGAATATGGTCATTGATCCTGAGCTGGAACCCCCAATCGATGATGATGATGTTCAAGGAGATCTGGATGAACCTATGAAACCTGTACCGGAACCGGAAGTAGCAGCCGCAGCTCCTGGTGCTTCGTCATCTTCTTGTGGGGTACATTGAGCAATTCAAATAATATTTTGGAGAAAGCAATTTGAGCTCCGAGGTAATCTCTTTTGCAGCTCTTCGAAATCTTGAAGACATCCTTGTACTCCTTCATGGGGCGATTCAAGACAGATGATAAAGACGATCCCAGTTTTTTTAAACACAGCCGGAATCGTGGTGCCACCAGTGGATTCGAACAAGATGCTTTGGATGTCCTCCTAGAAATCAATCCACCGATCCCTGACTCCATCCTTTGCTCCGGTAACTTCCAGGCTTCGAAGGTCAGCAAAGACGAAGAGGACTTCAAACGCATCAATGAGTATTTCCAGAACAGCACTTCCGTTTGCAGGGAACTAGAAATTCGAAGCATTTTGAAAATCGAAAGACCAAGTGAAAGTGGAATGATTTCCCCCGAAGACAAGGACCCAAACCGGAACCGGAAGTACATGTTGTTTCACGGAACGCCAGCAAGAAATGTTGGATCGATCTTGAATGAAGGATTGAGATGTCCTTTACGAGGATGTTGGTTTGCCGATCGAGCGGCGAAAAGTATTGAGCACACTGAATTGAAGACCGGAAGCGCTTCTCCATGGGATGGATACCTGTTCCTCTGCGAAGTCTTCCTTGATCGTAATGATTCAGTGGAGACAATGACAATGGACGGATACTGCATCCCAAATCCACATGAAAATCGGGTGATTGACGGTTGCACATGGCCCATGGGGAAAACCCTGATTTTGAAAAAGAGTGGTTGGGAATACAACGAGTACGTGGTTTACAAGTCCAATCGAATCGGTATTAAATATTTGATTAATTTCTCTGTTCTTTTTTGATAAAAAATAAAGTTCGTTCAAATTAAAAAATCAGGTGATGCTATTTCTATTTTTTTGTTTGCATGTGTCAGGATCATTTCCGGTTACCCCAAAGTACTTTCTTCCCCCGAAATACTTATGGACAGTTTTAATTTATCCAGTGGTCATGGTCATGTCTCATTTTACCCCAGCCCCACAAACAAGGTCCTGAACCAGTACAGGCTCCTGATAATGAAGGGCCGGAGGATATGGCCATTAACATTGATCTTGATCCATTGATATCAATGGTCAGGGAAATCAAGATAAAAATAAGGTGCGTCACAAAAATATGAGGAGGAGCAAAATATGCGATTTTCAAAGGACGTCTTTAGAATCCAGTTGGATTCTTTTTTGCATTATTATCCTTTAGTTACAAGTAACT
>JAHZMX010005335.1:0-16759 GCA_027743895.1 Seira musarum
GTGACCGGTGTGAAGATATGTTTTCCCATGAGCATCAAAACTTTACTCCGGTTACAACGCATCGCTGTATCAAAAGAAAAGTCGAAATTCTAACGTTAACCAAGAGGAACTAAGTATAAGTAATCCATATGTCCAGAAGATCATGGAAGTTGAGGAAGTGACCTTTCGTGTGACAGTGACTAGTTACAATACCTCCGTATTAAGAATAAATTCATGAGCTGTTTTCAGAAATTACAACCCCTTCAGAAATTGCTTAATGTAATAGTAGAGAGAATAAGAATTGATGAAAGTATTTCAACTTACTTATGTAGCAATATTGTTTAAGAGTTTTTAATTTTATTTATGGATGGACTGTGATTGTGGGCTAATCATGTATCTTGGAAAGAATAGTGAAGGAAATTTTATACTATACTAACGCCGATTTAGAATTTTACAGAATTTATTATTGATAATTAAGTAATTTTGTACTAACAATAATATGTACGGATAAACTAAGTATTAAGTTGTGAAAGAGTGCATAATTTAAGAACTTTTCCGAAAAAAAATCTGTATTAAAATGAGTTTTATTTGAGATAGAGTGTTAGTGGCATACTGAATGTCAATTTGTTTAGTTCATAACCGTTATACCAAGTAGTATCGTGAGTAGTAGTCATCGAATAGGAATTAGTAATAATAAAATATAGTAAACTGTTTGCGTAGTCAAAAGCCGTTTTATTTTTTTCTTTTCTTTGTCTTGGAGAGAAATTTATATTGAATAAAATACCACGGGGAAAAAAATAATAACATGCTTACAACTTACCGTATATATATTTTTTTTATTTAACTTTTTTCCTTCTCCTTCACTTCTGGTCTTTTGGACAAGACAAGCACCTCTCTCTCACATCACATCACATTACATTTTCTTTCTTGAAGCACGGAGGAGGAGAAGAAGAAGAAAAAAAACGCACAAAAACTACTCCAACTACAAACATAGAAACGCACCCAATCTCCAAACATGAACGAACGAAACGAACACCTCCCCGATGACGATGCCCGAATATTTCACACTTTTTTTTCAAACGAAACGAAACCACTCCTATGTAAACTATCGCAGAAATTGTAGATTGCCCACACCAGACACTTCACTTTCTGGAGGAAAGAAAAAAAAAATAATCTACTTTTTTTTTTATGAAATGCTATCTGAACTACTGAATCTCTCTATCTATCTCCAATTTCAATTTGATCCCATAAAAGAAAAAAAAAATATATGTGTGTGTACTTTTTATGATGGGGAGCAAGTTGGAGAAAGCGGATGCGGATCGGATGTGATGTCAATTGTGACACGAAGAGAACGACACGAAAAAGAAGAAAGAAAGTAGAAAAAAAAATATTTTCGTGTTTGTAGTTTGCCTTCGGAGGAAAAAAAAAGTGTACTTCTGATTACTATTACTATTACTTATGTTGATGTGATGTGATGTTGATGTGTGTTTCGTTTTCGTATGGCTTGACTTGGCTTGGCTTGCTTCCTTTTTTTCCGTTGTTAGTCGTAGTAGTTGTTCCCTCCTCATTCACTCCACATCCACTCCACTTTAGAGAAGCTCTCTCCCTCTCTCTGTTTAGATGTAATGAAATCAGTCAAAAAGTCAAGTCAAACCTAGTACCTGTTAAGTAAGTTAAGTTTGTGAGAAAAAAAATCAGGGTTTTTTTTGGGGACAGGACAAAGAACCATGGGTAACGACAACGACTTTAAGGATACATATTTGAGTGTGCATTTGACTTTTTAGTGGGTATAATTTGGGGAGTTAAAATTTCAGGGATTTCAGTGGACATTCTAATGGACAGGGTTCAACTTATTTTTGGGTCTTGCGAAGATAAAGAAAAAAATATATTTAACCTTGTCCGTTCCATTAGTTTTGACGGGTTCAGTTTAGTATTGATCGATCTTTAAATTTTCTGGGAAAATAAACAGCTTTTAAACTCGTATTATCCCCAGTTGAATGAAAATGAAATGATATTTGTATTTGTACTTTATCCAATACCATTTCCAACTCTGATTCCGTCCCTGTTCCTACCTAACTGAACTGAACTGGCTTGACGAACTTGCTAAAAGTAAAAGTATTTCTAGGATCATTTTCTTTCCCATTATTCTCATGAGACCATTCAAACAATGTTTCCTTTTTTCTCTTTAAACTTGTTAAAAACCATATTTCATATGACTGTTACATTACATTATTACAGGTGAGTTGAGAGTCAAAGTGGACGAGTAGGAAGCAAAGAAACACAATCAGCTTCATGTCGTCTACCTCATTTTCTACACTCAAATTATATGCGTACAGAGAATTTATTTGTGTGTGTTCCAAATATAAAAAAACGTGGTCTAGTCCAAGTCTGTCTGGTTCTGGTCGTGTGCGATTTTGCAATTCCGTTTTTTGACTTGACTTGGCTTTCGTGTGCGAACAAACAAACAACGGAACGAAAAGAAACAGAAAATCTTACTAGTTAGGCTTGAATTGAAGGTAGGAGGGACAAAGCCGAAAGCAAAACCACGCGGAGCCAATAAATGGTAAAAAATAGTTATATTGCTGTTACGGTTGCGATAAGGTAATTAAGTATCGTGGCTTGGTTTTCGCTTCATTTATATGTGGATGAAATGAAGTGAAGGAGCGACAACAACGACAAGGACCACCTTAAATAGATCTCTAGTTTTTTTGTATTGTTGCGTATGCAATTTGCATTAAAACGTAAATCTTTGAAATGGAGTTGGATCTTCCAAATTCTGCGTCATATTTTTACACTTTAGTAGTACCAAAGGGGAAACTTTTTTCGATTCGCCCAGGTCCAGGCCCGGCGAAAAAAAAATTTTTGAAAGTTCTCAAAAAAAGGTTCCAAAATCACGATTTTCTTTTGACAGTCAGGAAAATGATTGGGTACATTCTGTGATGTGAAGTAAAAATCTCCGGTTGTTGTATCACATTACCCCTACCACCTTATCTTTGGGTAGGATAAGGAAAAGTCGACAATTTTTCTGGTAGATCCACACATTTTGAAACTTTACGGTACATACTGCATCTCTGCTCAATTCTATATAGCATTTTTTTTGCGTATCAGTCCGTCAGATCATCATCATCATGGAATGTGGATCGTGGATGATGGTAAAAAAAAGAAGAAGAGGAAGTGCATGTCACAGTCGTCTTCTTCTATGTATTCCCATGTAATAGAGTAGTAGTAGTAGTGATATCGATTCCACAAATTTTTTTTCAACTTTTTGCCTTTTCTTTCTATTCCAAGAAGGAACGAAACGAACAAGCGAAGAAGACCAGACCAGACAGACAGACCAAGACCAAGCGTTCCATCTATTCCGTTCCGACCGACAAGACCAAGACGCGTTTTTTTTTCTTTTGCCTGTTGAGCTGAGTTGGAGGAGTTGACTTCCTCGTTAATAAAAAAGGGAAACAGAAACTTTCTTTTCCACAATTCACGCTCAAAGAAAAATGCATGTGGGGAATAAAGTTAAGTTGTTGTAGTTTGTAGAACTACATAAGTACGTAGTTCTTTTAATTTTTTATGACTTTCATGAGAAACACATGCATGCTTAAAACCTGGAACTTTCCAACAAAGCAACACAACGTTTCAAATCCAACTTGGAGGAAGAAAAGGAGGAATTTGGAGAATGTGTTATTGTATGAACGCGTGTGTGTCGTTCCTTCGTTTTGTTCGTTCGTTCGTGTGTAACACCGATTATGATTTGCTTTCTTCTGACATTTCTATTTCCTCGATTAAGATCATGTTAGTGTTAGCATTACCAGAGATGGCAAATGGCAATGTACTTTATGTACATTAGACAAAATTTGCATTCCACGGGAAAGTAAAATGTAAGTAATGATGGATGAATGGGTTGGGTGGGAATGATTTCCATTAAATTGACGATGACGATGTAGCGATCAAACTTATTTTTCATATTTCTCTACCCATCCATTGGAAATTTTTATGGATGCATTTCCGCAAATAGTCCTCAAAAATATCCTACAACTAAAAGTTACCATGTTTAGAACTGACGCCCAACGCCTTGTCAGTTGTAAAAAAGTCCCATTAACCGTATTTTTTTTCAAATTCGTTGAAAAAATTGGCAAGGTTTTTAAATGACGATTTCTCTTAAAATTTCTATTTGACATCTCTGCATCACACACTATTCGTCAGCGTTTGATTCCTTTGAATGGTCGGATCTCTTGTTACCCCGTAATACCAATATTTGTTCTTATATAGCCCTTGTGATGGTATAGGTATGTGCATTTTATATGACTATATGACTCCCAGATTTTACTTAATTTATTACCTTTTGCCCATCTGGCCGTTAATTAAAGTCCCACTCGTATTTCAATCTGGGATAAATATGTTACTGTATTTATAATAAAAATATCATGTACCTACTGCCTACT
Organism: Seira musarum; assembly: GCA_027743895.1. NCBI lineage: Eukaryota > Metazoa > Arthropoda > Collembola > Entomobryomorpha > Entomobryidae > Seira > Seira musarum. The sequence goes on from JAHZMX010005335.1 coordinate 4,416, forward strand.
GCACACACGTTTCATTTTTTTCCTCATGTCAATAAAATGTAAATGGAACAACCACTCGACTCAAACTCAACGACCGACGAAAGCAGAACGGAACGAGAGTTGAAAATGAAAATTAGTTCCATGCATGAGATTACGAGTCTCACGACCACGAGCGACTGACTATTACCCGTCAAGTCAATATCATCAATAATATCATCATTTTATGATAACAGTTTCCCCTTATTTCCCCCATCATTATCGTCAGTTGTCAGTTATATGAAAAGGAAGGAAGCGGAGCATTCATTCATGTATGATAACAAAGAACAAATGAGAACGAGAGGAGGAAATTGCCAGAAAATCTTATGTCTGCAATAAAAGATCATCGCGTAGACAAATATTCCAACCAAACCAAATATGCCATGCATGCCAATAATAATTTCATAGCTCCATATGCATGCATATTGATATCACTTTTTGTTGCTGTTGTTGGCTCAACAAGTTCCTCCATCAAAAGACGATGATGAGATGAACGATGAACGGACTTAGAAGTGAGTGGAGGGGATGGATAATGTTTTTCACTTGGAAAATTGGAGTTGAGGGGGAAGCTACTAAGTTTTCCTTAGCATGCGCATGTACATCAATTGCTTATGTAAGTCCGAATTAATTCCGTTTCAAACATTTTAAATGCCGTGTTAGCTAAAAGCAAGTGAACGTGAACGCTTGCAAAATTATGAGGGTAAAAATTCGAGCATGAACAATTTGGAAACTCTTTGCCCACACAAGAATTTAAAAAAAAACATTGTTTCGTTTTAGTATAGACTGTAACTGTATATATTGTTTTAAAAGCTCTTCACAACAATTCCACGCTCGAAGTTACCTGTACATTGCTTGAAACCATGCTCACCACAATTGGAATGTGTGAACTCATTGTGGTGAGTTATCTTCATCGTAACCTCTCCAATGAAGCGAACCACAAATCCATGATCCATGTATACTGTTGTTTCGGCACGGTAATAATATGCAAATGAAAGACAGCCCACATATTTTTTACAAGATTCAATTCTATAAGTTGTATTCAGTACAGATTCACTAAAAATCTACAATACATCTAGCAACTCATCTTCATATCAGTACCAATTATAGGTACATAATAAAATAACTTTAAAGTTTTGATAGGAGGAAGAAACGACGAAACATGCTTTAATTAATAACAATAGTAATAATAACGACCCCTTATTATTACTCGCAAACAAGAATAAGACCATACGTTATACTCACGATACGATCAGACAATTTATTATTATACTGAACTTATCAAATTGTCTTAAAGTGGTTTATTTACGTGGCTATGTGCCATCATTAATTTACCAATTGTTTGCCAATGCAACAAACTATGTAGATAAATCTTAAAGACCGATCAAATTCAAGAAATAGAACTTGAGTGGGCCCTACACCATCATATCATCAATATTTAAAAGCCTAGAATATACCTAATGCTAACTAAACTTAAATGTTAATAATGCAAATTCTGGAGAATACACATAGCATTTTCCATCCCCACGTGGCATGCAGTGCATTTAAGCCTATAGTTTATATAGCAATTTACACATTCACAATACGTTTTCATTCTGTAACTGTAAAAAGCATTATATTGTAGTTTTTACGTTATTACAATGTGTCTTCTTTCAACATGCAGTCCAGTCAACACTCTACATGGAGGTAACCTTCCTTTTTGGTCAGGTCGCGATTTTGCCCTTGGGATTCAACGGATTTTTTACTTTGTACCACCGAATTTTAAATTAACGATCTTCCATACTAACTTTAAATACATTTTATATCATTTATTGACACTGGCCACACAATTTAATTGCAAAATCATCAAAAGGGGATGTAACTGAATATAGAGCTTTGACTGTAATCAACTTAAAATTATATCATATATGTCTTATTAAATGAATTCTTTTTTAGGCATCTTTGTATAACTTAGATTCCAATTTTGCCTGAAGCTGTAATAAATGCCTCTTTGCTTCGCATTCAGGGAAGTTACCCAATTCGTAATATTGGGGCGCTATCTGTAGAAGCCACTGAGGTTTAATGTCTGTCACTGTACGAATGTAGTTCTTTGTGGTTAGTACAAATTCGTTGTACAACACCCACTGAGGCTTATGATCCAAGCAGGTGGAAGGGTGAAGCTGGACAATCTGGTTGTCCTTTATGGTTAGGTAATGGCCACTCCGTTCGAGATGTGCGACCTACGATGAATAAAAAATATTTTGTTACCGTCATAGAATATTGTGTCATATATAGCAAGACAGACACGTCATGTCTGAAAAAGATGCCAATGCACTTACTTGCATGAAAAACCCGGATATGAGAGCCTTTCTAATGTTGATGTAATATTCTCTCGAGCTAAACTCTGTAGATGTACGGGAAAGTGAAAATCTATCCATAATCCGTGAAAGTTGTTGCCATGACATTATCGGCTGACTTTAAACTTCGAAAGTTAATAAAATTGTCGTAACACCATTGTGGATCTTCCATATCTGCAGAAAGGAAATAAGTTTGAATTTTATGACAAATGAAATCGAATGTACGTCGGATGCCCAAAAATTCCCGCCCAAAGGTACCACATACCTAAAATCCATATTTCTACCACAACAATCATGGACGACAGTTACGCAAAAAATACGAAAGACTATGTTGACGTCATATTTAAGTTTTTCGTCTTTCTTCTAAGAAAAGGTTTACTAAAAATAATTACTTAAGCCACCCGCAAGTTTTTTTGTCACTGATTGACAAAAATCCAGTCAGTACGAATGAGTCATTCATGATCTACCCTGTTTCATTCTGGAACTGTTTTGAGAGGGTAAAAAAGGGATTGCCTAGGACCACAAATAATGTGGAAGGGTGGCATCATGCATCACAAGGTCAACAATTCTATGCAGAGCTGTAATCCAACCGTACGGAAGTGTATTCAATACCTTAGAATTGAGCAACAGAGGAATGAGAGAAAACTAGAGAAAATATTCGTCCAAGATTTAAACAAAACAAGAAATAAAAACTTTGAAGAAAAACATAGAACTGACAGCATTAGAGTACTTAAAAAGTATTTCTGATAATATTAAAGGATATTATTGATTGACTTGATTATTGATGTAATAATAATTTGATAGTCAAGATAATTTGTTGACGTAAGTTTTGCAAAATTGTACAAATTCTGAATTTTTGGCATCTGTCGTATTTTTTAGCCATTGGTTTTTGGGTATCTGGTACCTCTAGGCGAAAATTTTTGGGCATGTCACGCACTACCCTGAAATCAATTGATTTGTAATATTGTAATTACAATTACTAAAATAAATGTGAACTCACTTTGCTTGAAAGCATGATAAACATTAAGGAGCGTCAAATGGTCACCATCTATATGGGCAAATCTAGTTTTAGCATCATCCGCAGCTTTCTTGGTTTCATTTGGGCGGACAAAACACTGCGGCACTGAAATTGAGAAAGGAATGAAATTAAAGCACAGTTTCAAGACACACCTTGGAATTGGAATAATTGAAATTTTGTTCTAAATAAGTCAAATGAATGGGTTACGTACCCGATAGCATGGCGGTTATCGACAAGATTTCGTTGGAACAGTTGTATTCGCAGGAAGAAATCAATAATTTAGAGAGTTGTGGGTCCAGGGGGAATTCAGCCATCATAGCCCCAAGTTCAGTAAGGTTCCCATCGTCGTCTAGAGCTGCTAAGTAGTTGAGTAGCTCCAACGCCCTCATTAATGTTTCTGGTGCAGGGGGATCCATAAAGTCGAAATGGACCAAATCATCAATCCCAAGTTTCTTTAAATTCAGAACCACGGAACCCAAATTGGAACGGAGGATCTCAGGATATGTATTTTCCTGCATTTCTTGCTTGAATGCTTTCTCCGTATAAAGTCTAAAAATTACATTAAAATCAAAAAAGATTATGACATGACATGACACGGACATTTTAACAAGGATCAAAATCGATCATGTACCTGGTGATTAAATAAAATAAATCTTCGTAATCTTGATTGATTTCACTTTCAATTTCTAATGGTTATCACCATAACCATAACCTAGTCAGTTTAAAATGCAATCTGAAAACTCACTTTAAAATGGTCCTGGCTGAGGAACAATCCTCAAACCTAATACTGTAACCGACTTCGGCTCCCAGTGCCACGTCCATTTCCTCCGACACACGTTGAGCGACTGACATGGCAGCGACCCTTCTTGGTTGTGTACACGACACCCCTTTACCGCCCATTGATTTGGCAAACTCAACGCACCACTGAGGAATCTGTGTAGTCTTTCCACTCCCCGTCTCTCCCACGAGAACGATGGTCTGATATTTTGTGAGAAGTTCGAAGAATTTCTCCTTGTATTCCCATACCGGCAACTGTTTCCGCTTCTTTAATAATTCAAAATACCGAGGGGTGAAAACTACCCCGGAATAAGGGTTCACCTGGGGAGCTTTCACCGCTGCTACCGCCAAACTATTTTCGTCCTCCCGGCGCCTAGAAAAATGGAATAATAAAAAAATACGGTATATTTAAAACACCCAACTCAGGTTTTTAGAACTACGTCGAACGTCAAATCACTACGACAACAACCACAACAGCGATAGCTCCCTTCGTGGTGAGTGGCGGTTGAGTGGGATTCCAAAGTTTTGAGCTTATTTTCACCTTTGGCTACGATTATCTGTCCAGCCAACAGACAGTGATTCTGACATGTTTTGTTGTGGTTGTGTTGCAAAGTACTTAAATGTGATATTGAATATTGAAGTGAAGTAAAAGTGGACTCCAAATAGTGGACTTACGGTTTCTTTGCAGCAGTAGCTGATTCCGGTATATCAAGTCTTGGCCTGCGTGACATTTTTATAAAGTTTTGTGAGCCAAGTGACCTGATCTAATCTTCTTTACGAATTTAATCTTCGTATAAAATATAAGTTAACTTCTCAACTCAAATTACAACATAAAATTCACAATCAACCCTTTTAAAATAATTTGAAATTTCGAAAACACTACGTCGAATTTTCACTATATTTCTGTGACACCATACGTGCTCGAGTTGTTATTGTTCCTAACTTCTTTCTAGAAAATTTCTTCTCATTTAACCATACAAGAAATAAATAAATATTGTCTTTCGTATCAAACGAATCAGAAGTAGCTCTAGCTCATCTATAAAATGAGCCAACAAGATTTTAAAAAAATTCTAGCTTGATCCAATAGACAAGGAACACTTAAGACGTCAAAAAAAATTAGGCTTTTTTAATATGCGACTCATTTTCACTTTCATCTACACTTGTTTTTCAAAATGTTTTTTTTTCTCGATCATGAGAAAGGAAACAACAAATTGTTTGTCCTAATATACTTAAAAAGATGTGATGGAAAAGTCAAACTTTATTTTTTAGAGTAACTTCCACTTTAAGTGTCACTGGAGCAGAGGAATTTTTATTTCACAGTATTTCTTATAGGAGTTTCGGTTTTTTCTTCTCCTTGAGGATAAAACGGAATTTTCAGGGCATATCAATTAAACTGTCTTTTAAATATTTCACTTTTAGAATTTCTGTTTTATTATTGTTGAGAAATTATTTTTATTTCTGTTTTATCTCAAAAAGTTACTTATTTGATTCTGAGAAATTAATAATTTTAACGTTTGCCTTCCTTATGCAGTCCATGGTAATGGTAATGATTTAAAATAGAGAATTGCCGCGGCTGCATAAAGCAATGCCTTGATAAAGTGCCATTGCATTGCATTGCCAATAGTTTTGATGAATATGTACTCTCTTGTTTTGTTTTGCAGTTCTCTCAGCAGAAAATACTCTCCTCGTCAGTTCAGTTGTGACTGTGATGTGATATCTGATATCTCAGACTCTGAGCCAGAAGAGCCAGAGCAGAGCAGAGCAAGAGTTGGCTTGAGAACAGAGATAGGAAATCTACGATTTAATTCCGTGACATTTTGGATATATTACTACTGTTTGCGGACTGTGTTGACTTTGTAGTTTAGGATTTGGATTACGATACCTTATTTTGAATTATGCATTCATGCATGCAACCCTGGATTTCGGCGTAGGTTATAATTCATGTAGAAATTCCAAATATTCCAAAAAACTAGATTTTTAATTTTCTCGATGGTAAATAAAAGTTCGAAGAAAAGCGGTCACCCGTATGATGGGAAAAATATACACGTAAAAAAATTGATCACTTGTCATTTGCAAGTGTAATCCACCAATAATTTAGTCAATATCATTAGATTTCATAATTCATAGGTTCAACCACGAATTGAAATCTGGAGGAGAGGGGGTAGAAAATTAATATTTCTAGGTACATTATCTTTATTTTTTGGGTTACATACTATGTATAATTTTGGGGGTACTCGTTGTCCCCCCTACCAGTAGTGGTTTTAGTCATGTTGAGTTTGGATTACTAAACTTTTTTTTTGGATTATGAATCACGTCAATTTTCAAATAACTGGATAAATAATTTATAATTGAAATCCGCAATAAAAAGATCCGGACTTTTCCCATCTCTGGTGACAACAAACAAATGACGGACGGCCTTACACGTAAACTACGGCATGACGAATGACGAACATAAAGTTCTTTTCTAGAAAGATGATCCAAGATCCAATGCTCAATTGCCATGCCATGCAATGCAATGCAACAAAGTGCGAGTGAGATAGTGAGAAAGCACGCTACCATGTTAGTGTGCCTACAACAAAGGGAGTGATATGTCTCACTTTGCCCCTATTTCTTATACCGCGATATTCATTTCCAATGGTACTGATGATGATCAAATGAGGATTGCATTGATTCTGTATTGCATTCATCAATGTTCCTCTCCTTAGCTCACACACGTGCTTGTTGATTGCCAAAACACTCCAAAAAGTGATTTTGGTCTTGATTCAAGAGTAAAAAAAATTAAAATTAGTGATCTCGAATGCCAATTAAATCTACAGTAGCATCATGAAGCAATTTCACGAGATGGGCTTGGACGACCGTCTATTGAAGGTACCTACATAATTAAAAACGGGATTTGAATCTGTTCATATGATACCATATCATAAGTGGTATCATTTTTACTCCCATATTTCCAAAACCCATTATGTTCTATGCAGTGATCGTTTATAAAACGGGATCCAAGGAAATTTTTTTTGGGATACTGTATTGGTATTGAAAAAATTTCATTATATTTTAATCGGGATTTTAAAATTAAAATTAGTGATCTCGAATGCCAATTAAATCTACAGTAGCATCATGAAGCAATTTCACGAGATGGGCTTGGACGACCGTCTATTGAAGGTATATAAAAAATGGGATTTGAATCTGTTGATATGATACCATATCATAGGTGGTATCATTTTTACTCCCATATTTCCGAAACCCATTATGTTCTATGCAGTGAACGTTTATAAAACGGGATCCAAGGAAATTTTTTGGAATACTGTATTGGTATTGAAAAAATTTCATTATATTTTAATCGGGATTTTACAGGCGGTTGCCAAGTTATCCTGGAAGGAGCCCACCCTCATCCAAGAGAAAGCAATTCCCTTAATCCTCGAAGGCAAGGATGTCCTCGCAAGAGCTCGCACAGGTTCCGGTAAAACAGGTGCATTTTGCTTACCCACTTTACAGCGTCTTTTGGATATCAAAGGATCTGCCAGGGAACAAGCGATTCGAGCTCTGGTCCTCGCCCCAAGCAAGGAATTGTGTCATCAAATATGCACCAACTTCCAACAACTCACTGCGTACTGTACCAGGGACATTAAAGTCATCGACATTGCCGCCCAAACGGACCTGAATTCGGTGAGAAGTCTGCTAAATGAGAAGCCCGATGTTGTGGTTGCCACTCCTACCAGAATTTTGTCCCATCTGGACGGAAAGAATTTAGATTTGAAGGAATCCCTGGAGATTTTAATCATCGATGAAGCAGATCTCGTGTTCTCCTTTGGATTTGAAGATGATTTAAAAAAGTTAATGGGGTTTTTGCCAAAAACACATCAGTCAATTTTGGCAAGTGCCACGCTATCCGAGGACGTTCTGGAGTTGAAAAAGTTGGTACTCCATAATCCAGTTGTACTGAAGTTACAAGAGCCTATGATCCCGCCTTCTTGTCAACTTGTCCATTACGTGATTCGGGTAAAGCACAATCTTCATTAATAAAACATTTTTGAAGGGATTTTAGTTTTGACATGGAAGTGTGCTTTGTTCGGATCATACTGAAGGCTGTGACGTTCTTTTATTTATTCTATTTCAAAGGCAGAGGAAGAAGAAAAGTTTGTTCTAATCTACGCTTTGTTCAAACTGAATCTCGTTCGGGGCAAATCACTCATCTTTGTGAACACCGTGGATCGTTCCTACAAGCTCAAATTGTACTTGGAACAGTTCGGGATCCGTGCGTGTGTTTTGAATTCAGAGCTACCGCAAATGTCGAGATGGCATACAGTTCAGCAATTTAACCTGGGTGTATATAACATCATTATTGCTTCGGATGATCGGTATTTAAATGAAAAGATTCCCGAGCCTATTATTAAGCAAGAAAGGTATATGCTTCTACTTAAACACGTTTTTCATGTCAAGGTTATAACTTTGACTGAATGATTTTTAATTTGATATACGTTTGTGGCTTTTGGGCTTTGGTATTAGTGACTATCCCGAATTCGTGTAGAAAAAATTATTTTCTCTAATTTTGCCGTTTTTAATAAACATTTTTAGTACCGATGAAGCTGGTCCAAGTAAACTCAAGCGACGACGTGATAAAGAATCTGGTGTTTCGAGAGGAATCGACTTCCAATTTGTGTCAAATGTTATCAACTTTGATTTTCCTCTTGACTCTGCATCGTATTTGCACCGCGTTGGAAGGACTGCAAGAGGAAATAATCAGGTATGGCGCTTTAGTCTTAGCCATCCAGTCCATGCTTTCACCGCGACACAATCAAATGCGGTTATGTTGTAAAATGAAAGGAATAAGAGCAGTGTTTTTTAATTTTAATTTGAACATTTACAGGGTGCAGCGCTTTCATTCGCGTGTATTAAGGAGACTCCACTTATGGAAGAGGTTTAAACAAACACTTTTTTCAAAAGTGTTTCATTTTGTGCACACATCATGTACGAATGTTTAATTCTTGGTTTCTTCAGGTTGAATCAACGCTTCAGGAATTAAGTGGGGAAACGATAACATTGAAACCATTCAACTTCAAAATGGATGAAGTTGAAGGTTTCCGATATCGAGCGAAGGATGCTTGGAAGGCTGTCACAAGGATCGCTGTCCGTGAGGCTCGTTTGAAAGAGATCAGACTGGAAATTATGAATTCGCAGAAGCTCAAGGTTAGAGACAAACTTTGTGTAAGGTTAATGAACTAGGTAATAGATAGGGCTACTGTGCGATATCATCAATACCTTTCAATACGAGAGGGGATTTTTCTGCGAAGTTCTTCCGTTATGGCATGACGGTGACAAATTTATGGAGGGTGATTACAAAGAAGTATTTATTAATTAATAACGGATTTTGTTGTTATTGTTGGTAGAATGTGAATGTGTGGATGTGTTGATAACTCATAACTTAAATGGCAAATCTGGTTCAGTAATGGCAGGGATTACGGATTTGAGATAACCTATTAGTGGTGCTCAGCTTAGGCTAAAACCGTTTGTGGTTAATTAATATCAACAATGAGCACAAATTACGCGTCTAAAATTGGACGACCAAACTATTGCTGAAACATTATCAAACTTATGTTGTGCTTTTCATTGAGATTGACGGTCAACAAGTTTTTTGACAAACGTAACCTTCATTGCCTAATCTGAGATTTTTTTCAATTTTGTTTTCCAGGAATATTTTCAATCAAATCCAAAAGAACTTCAAGCCCTCCGTCACGACAAGACTTCGAGAACGATAAAGCAGCAACCTCACTTGAGACATGTGCCTGAATACATCGTTCCAAAAACGTTGAAGCAGTTGAGTAAAGGGAAGTGGGTGAGGAATGTTGCAACGACTGCTTCAGGCCACATTCCACTCACACAAAAGGGGAAAAAACGAAGAGGAAAGCCTGCTGGTAGGGGATCCTTTGGAAAGGTAATAATTTAATAATGTTAAATATATACATATTTATATTGTGTTTTGTGTTATGGAAACTACTTTCGAGGTATTCGGAATTTCGTTCGTGTTTTTCGAAACCCAAATAGGAAAATGAGTTTAAATTGATTTGTCTACTGAAGGACTGTAAAATTCTATGAATTATCACTTCACGTTTTTAAAAAATATTTTTGTCTATTTCTTTTTAATTTTAGAAGAAGAACGACAATCCTTTGATGACTTTGGAGTACAGCGGGCTTAATAAGAAGAAAAAGCGGAAGCCGAAAGCTGATTAATTCTATCTGTGCTATAGTTTAATTTGAATTTTTTAAAGTTTATTCTATTGTTTATATGTACAATAAATCGCTAGCTTTGTCATTTTGTCTTGTTTGGAATTGGCGAGGAAACGAAAAAGTAACTTATTGGCTTTTATTATGTAGCACTTATCTGTTGCCATTGCATTGAAAAGAACTACCATGCCTTGGCATTGGCACCTACAAAAGCCACTTTCTCATTAAATTATCGAAGCCCCAGATACATAAGAAACTACTTAAAGCAGGAAGCATTTTTCAACATTTTTGGAGTGATAGTTGCCATTCGAATTCTTCATATTGTTTCGTTCATAAGTTTTCAACAGCATGAATCACATAAATAAAACAAACGTAACGCAATGATCCAGGCCCAGACTGGCCAGACTCATTTTAACTTAGTATTATTCGTATGAATATGACATCTAAAATACCCCAGAAATATATTCCGCAAACATACTTTTCAGCTCGAGAAGTGTCAGCAGAAAATTGTGTATAATTTAATTACATATTTCGAAAAGTATGACTACATAAGTACGTTCCTATTTCGCTCACGAGATTCCTATTTCTCCTGATTTTTTTAATTATCACGTAGATGAGCATCAGCGTAGTAATAATTTCGATTGGGTGGTCTGTGTGCCTGTACGGACGATAACTCCTGAAAGAGGTCATCACCGATTTGATCGCAAATTCGGAAAAAAGGTATTTTGTGTAGTACTGAGGACCAATAGACTAGGTACATAACATATATATTATTTTCTTGGCAACAAAATCGGTCATAATTTAACGGCAAGTGAAAGGTTGAAATTTTTTAAAGAAAATATGACGTATTATGGCTCATTACTCACTGGAAAGCCTATATAACTGCAATTAAATTAATTTTTTGAAATTCTTTAACCGTCAAAGGCATGAGGCCACTGAATTTTTTTTATTGCAACATAAACGCACGTGCTTGTGATGTGATGGTTCATTCGAAAGCTCTTAAAAAACTGGATATGACGGAAAATGTTTTCGCAGTGGAGATTTAAAATGTTTTAAGCGGAGCGTAGCTTGTGATAGTACATTCGACACATCCCGTTTAACTTTTTTCATATATGCTGACTATGAGTAAGACTGTTACTTTTAATTTTCGACAATTGTTAACGGTCAACTGCAGAAGACGACTGCAGATGTAGTAAGAAATTCATATTCATGTTACTATATTATATCTTTTGATAGCTCATTCGAAAGGTCTCATCAATCTTGCTCCAAATAAGTATGTGGTTATGACATTCATACGTAGCAACAAAGAATGAAAAATTTCAAGGAACTTCTTTCATTCATGACTTTTAAAATCAATGAAACTTGAGAGCTGCATTTTTACGACTCATAGTTCTTCTCTTCATCAACGAGATTCAGTTGCGTGACTATACATTGCTTCTAACTTCATTTTTAAAATCTTTCAAGATTGAGACTAAACTTTAACATTTTTTGTACAAAACAGTTCCGTCGAAAAACGCGGATTGCAGCAACTAGCAACTTTACGGAAATATTACAATTGCGTTGAGAAATTGGTGAAATAGAAATCGTCTTTGTCTCACTTCGGCATTCAGTTTTTAGCCTTGTATGCGAAATTTGGATGCAATGAAAATTATTTAATCGAAAACGTATGCATTACACTTGTCTCGCATCACCCTAGCATTTGATGAGTCTACTTACTACTTACTAACGAGAATGCGTTTTAGTGCTGGGACTATCGTTATTACTTATTTGCCAGCGCAATAGTGCAGGTCACGTTACTTATTTTTTGTCGATGCGAAATAAGTCTGGAAATACTTGACCTATTCTTGTGAAACGAGGGCGCGCAATTTGAAAACTACATTCTAAAATGCATTCATAAAAGTCAGCTGTAGTTTTGTTTACTACAAATGCATGGAGAGTATAGGCGAACGACAAGTCAAGTCGTCATGACTAATACACCCTGG
>JAHZMX010005337.1:0-12814 GCA_027743895.1 Seira musarum
CGCAACTGCATCTGTGTGAAGGAAGGAAGGCAGAAGAATAAGAAAAGGTTTTAATCAAATCATTGTGCACTTCATCTCTCTGATTTACTCATTCGTGCTCTTACATAATGCATCAGTTCACAATGCAACTCCGAGCCTATTGCCGTAGCAGGAGTATCTTTGGTTCACTCGCCATAAAAATCAGCAAGTGGCTCTTTCAAAGGTCCAGGCCGGTGGGATACGAGCATAAGTAGAAAGTGTAATCAGAAGCAGCAGGACTCCTAATCCACATAAATTATCAGTTGTCTGCTGTTCGAGTTCCTATTGTCATTTTCAATCTCTTTGCGACTACACCTCCCATTTATTTCCCAGCATCTCTCCACCTCTTTTCTCTCCTGCTTTTTGAGAATGTTCCATCTTGTCCTTACTTGTTCACAGAGATTAAGATGGGGTGGTAGAGTTCTTAAGTGTTTGTAATTCCTAATGTCCTCCTCCCTTTCCAGCTCCCGAATAATCCAATGTCACAAAGGCATTGATTGTGTGAAGAGTGTGAGTGCTTTTACAAGTACCGCATCTACTTCGCAGGAAAAAAAACTTTCAATAGTCCGTGTAGAAGTAGTAGTTCCTTCGTAATCACCTTTTTCTCACGACCGAGACCAACGACCACACCATTTCTTATTCCATCTAAACACTTTGTGATATCGATAAAAAAGAACTCTTATTTCCTGTCTATCACACTACCACCGTTTTACACAAAAATTTTATTCTTGGTGCAATGTGCAATGCAAGTTTAAAAGTGGGATCGCATCGGCTCCCTAATCTTTCTAACGCCTTTTTCACGGAGAATAAGAAAAAAAGGCTATTTTTTATTTGAATAAACCAGTCACATCGAAGAACGTTAGGTGAAATAAATTATGTTTTAACCAGGAGGAAAAGGACAGAAAACGTGTGTCCTTACATCTTGTGCGTAAATGTAATGTGCAGCGCAACTTGCATCCAAAAGGAAGATTGGGATCTCCCTCTTTTTTCTTCAGAAATGAACACTTTTTTCTCTCCTTTCAGTTGGATAAAGTAAAAGTAGTGCAGTGAGAAGAAGACACAGCAAAAGACTGACTCAAACTGACAGTGTGGCTGATGGTTAAAAAAAGTTTTCTTTCGTTGTATTATTATTACAACGATATGTACTCCACTTCTTGAAGTACAGAGAACACTTTTTCACAACAAGTTCCCACTCAAACTATAGGCATAATAAAATGTCTTTAGTTTTTCAAATAATGTGCGTATCGCAGAGACATTGTGTCGTCGTCCTCTCCAACATTCATGATGATGATGATGTTGATGATTTCCACCAGAAGAAAGGTTACATATCCACAAGCAAGCAAGGAGGAACAGTTGTTCTCCAGGCTTACTTTGGGAGGAATGAAAGAGGGGAGCTCTGGAGCTGATTGTTAGCTGGAGTTTACGCGAACACGGCAAGTGAAAGAATGAGAGGGAAGAGAGCACAGTACGACATGGAAAAGTTGGGTTGGCCTGGAAAAGAGAGTTTTTCTCGTAGAAAAAGAAATTCAAGTTCAAAAGCTTTTGCTTCTCCCTTTCGTTTTCATGTCTCGTGCTTTGCACACGAGATGCGATACGATGCGGGGAGAGGAGAAAACCCGTAAGCACTAGTTCAAGTCTGTTTGTTTGGGTTTTCCTACGCAACTTATGAACCTATGTGCGTAGCATAGGATATTCTTTCCCTGATATATTTTTAACTGCTTTCGTAGGCCACAGCATAAATGTAAGGCTTTCATGGGAAATACAAATATACTATGTATGACTTGCCTTTGCATTTTTCCTCGTTACTTTATATTAACGGATCCAGAAGAGGCCGTTCTATCCAGTAGCAATATAACTTTAAACACGTACACGGTTGAAAAATATATTTTGTATCGTATTCCTAGGGCATATGGTACATGCATAATAAATATTCACTGTTGAATGCAAACCCTCCTCTCTCCTTTCCAAAAAAAAACTTTACTTCATGCAGGCGTTGTAGATCATGGGGAAATAGAAGAACGAAACGAGAAACCCATGGATGGAGAGAAACCACACTTTTCCCCAGGAAAACGGATTATACCTCCTGCAGGTATTTTTGCATGAATGTATTGTTATTATTGAAGTAAAAACGTGCTACTAACCAACCACCACACCAATATGAAGAGTAACCACACCAGTTCATATTTTTCGTTAACATTAATGTATCCGAAAACCCATCAAACACTTTTCTGGAGAGAAAAAAGCATGGTGAAATGAAAGCCGTAGAAAATCTCGGTGGAGTCGAATGAAGCAAATGAGAATATAAGTTGTGCTTTGACTCATTTCACTCACATTCAAGCCGTCAGTGTTTTCCCTAAAACCAGTAATTTAGAAAGTCGTGTAGGCTGCTGGAAGTAAGTAAAAACAATAATTTATAATGGGGGTATCTTATATGCGATCTACCTACTATTACTACTACACTAACTAACAAGGGTTACCAGCTCGAAACTTTTCTGTTCTTTTCTCGGAAATGAATCCTTTTCATCACAAGCAAATGTGAAATCTTTTCTATCAGCAGACTTAAAATTGTTTATTCTGCTTGCTCGGCTGTGATGTGAGTCCACAAAATCTTAGGCATTTTGGAGGCATGAGTTTTATGAGGATACAGGATCGAATGGAATGGGTTAAGAAGTCTGTGATTGACGACCAGAACGAATCAAAGTGGTTATGGGCTTGAGCTCGGATGAGTCAGTTCTTGTTGAGAAATCTTTCTCTGAAGTTTTTTCCGATAAGGGAAGCCACATATTGCATGAAATATGGAGAGAAAACAGGAAGGAACTTGAGCACGATGAGATGGTGCCAAAAACTGTATGAGATCACGAACAAAGTGTTTCTCTTCCCAGCCCATCAATACCACTTAATGCATTAATAGAAAAAACCTTCTTTAAAGCTACGGGGAAAAAGGGAAGCGTGCTTTTCTCTTAAAAAACTTGGGAAAGGCAAATTATTATTTCATCGAATTTGATGGCCAACCAACTAACAAAAAAGAAACTGTAAAGCTGAGCTTAGTGTAAATGCGAAAACAATGACAGCCAGTACGGCAGCAGTAATGAGCTTCATTTTTCTTTTATTCAGAGAAAGCGGGGCTGAAGAGTGAAAAGAATTCTGGTTCGTAAGGAATAAAAAATCTTTATCCCATAGAGTGAAGAATTGAGCTGCGTGTCGCTCATGAAGGCAGCATAAATCGCTGGTAGAGCCCAAACTTAATAGTATACACAATAGAAAAGACTTGATGTAGTTTATACCAAAATACCAAAGAGTTCGTGTATGCTTAAAGTAGCTTTCATCCTTTCAATTTCAATTCATGAATTTAAACAAAAGAACAATACGCTGCAGATACTTTGTAAAGTACAAGTTTGCTTTAGTGAAATGAAACAAAAGGAAAGTCTCAACATGCCCAGGATGTAAATGACACAAACACATACATAGTAAATCATTACTTTTGACTTTTGTTAACTATTCATATTATTTGTGAAAATTGAGAGACTTTTCACAATTCTCGGTCTGACTCGGACAAGTAATTAACACAGGTAATTGAAAGTCATAAAAATTTCTTTACTAAATGCATGAATATTATTACCCTTTATCGGCTCTCTTAAAATACCATTCATAAACTTCACCTCCGAGTAAAACACATAAATAAAGACCATCAGTCAAGTTAATTTTAGTAGTTTACGAAGGGAGCTAAACACTATTTATAAAAGAAACATAAAATATTAATTAAACACCTTTAAGTTCCAACTAAAGAACATAATCCGCTAGCAAGAGTTTGGATTGTCAGTGTTCCGTTGCTCGAGACCTTATTGTTCAAGTGCTGAATGACTGTGAGATTGAAGTTCCTTATAGATAAGCAAGAAGACCTTGAGATCAAGATCGAGATGTCGGGTGAATCCTACGATTTTTTATCAATTTTTTGTTAAGTGACAGGATGTGCACTTTTTGGGTGATCGAAAAAGTCAGTCAAACTTGGCAGATCCATTTCGAGGAACCAGTGGATTGAAGGAAGGATTTTTATCAATTTTTTGTTAAGTGACAGGATGTGCACTTTTTGGGTGATCGAAAAAGTCAGTCAAACTTGGCAGATCCATTTCGAGGAACCAGTGGATTGAAGGAAGATTTCTTTATTGTCATGACATGCCACGTGACAGAAACAACTTGAATGAAACGATAACGATACACCTTCTGGTTTTCCAAGCCCTGCCATAACATGACTATTACCATTACCAACAGTTTCCCTAATACGATCGTAATATAAAATACTGCAACTGCATCTCATCTCATCATAAGCTTGGTGTCTTTTCTCACCAGCAAATGTTTCCACCCATTTTTGGAACGATGCGTATGTGAGTGCATGTAATATTCTCATAAATTGCCCATATTATTCCTCAATTGCATTCTGACGGATTTTTGAATGGATTTTGGTGAGAGAGGAGCGATGGCATTTTTACAAAGTAATCAAACTCAAGTATAGAATTCAGTTCTCAAGAATGCATCCTTACACATTCCAAATATTGTCATTTTCTACCCTACAGTAATAAGTATGTAAAGTAATGTAAATGGAAGGATTTTCCCCACACAATTTTTTTCCTCCATAAAAGAACGGCTACGCTGCAATTGCGTTGCATTTTTCTTCCCCTTCTTCTATTATTGTTCTCCTTGAGAGTTTATCAGACCCGTGGTGAATGGTTCCGTTGTAGAAGTACATACCTACTCAACAAAGACGACCGTCTTCAGATCAAAACCTCCTTCGTGGCAGTTATGTTGGGGAGCAAAAAAATGGAAAACGTTAGAAAAGAATGCGGGCCTATTCAAATAAACACATGCTACCCGGCCAAAATGCGTCATGGTTGAGTTAAAGGCTATTATTGAGACAATAATAGACGCGCTATTCTAATTTTTCCATTCAGTAAGACGCGAAAAAGATCAAAGACACATCTAGTAAAAAAAATAGAAATAGGGAAAGGGGACGTGGATTTGATTAAAATAGGGTTTCAATGTATCATTCAAACTTGCATTGTTGCATTTACCCAAAAATGCTTACATCTACACAAAAAGATGAAAAGCTGAAAAATTGCATTTCCTTGTAGTAATACTGAAAAAATAAACACTCTCGCCTCGCGATTAAATATTCAATTTGGCAAATGTCCCACTTCTCCCTCCCACTCAATAGAAATTTATGTAATGCTTCTGGAAAAGAAATTACTAAACTGAATTCGTCGTTTAATTGACATTTGCACTGTAATGCAGTCATCTTTTCCGTGAGCAGCGCGGAAGGATGCCTGAGACTATCAAATGTTCATCCACCAAGGCTGCGTTTCTTTACAACTAAAGCATATTGAATGAAAGTTTCTATTAAGATATCTTATCTCCTAACTTTTTGCATGCATTATGTAAACTCTTCCTTTACTTACTGAATAAACGATGATAATGCCGTGAGTAAGTGACTCAAGTACGATAATCTTCCTTCAAAAATTACATTTCCTTGTAGTAATACTGAAAAAATAAACACTCTCGCCTCGCGATTAAATATTCAATTTGGCAAATGTCCCACTTCTCCCTCCCACTCAATAGAAATTTATGTAATGCTTCTGGAGAAGAAATTACGAAACTGAATTCGTCGTTTAATTTACATTTGCACTGTAATGCAGTCATCATTTCTGTGAGCAGCACGGAAGGATGCCTGAGACTATCAAATGTTCATCCACCAAGGCTTCTTTTCTTTACAACTAAAGCATATTGAATGAAAGTTGAAGTTTCTATTAAGATATCTTATCTCCTAACTTTTTGCATGCATTATGCAAACGTACTCTTCCTTTACTTACTGAATAAACGATGATAATGCCGTGAGTAAGTGACTCAAGTACGATAATCTTCCTTCAAAAATTATGGTTATTCTAATGGCTCATTCTGGTAATGATTATCGCCACATCTTATTACAGCTCTTCACAGCATGAAATACATTTTCGTGCAAGGAAAATAATCCCCTCCTCTTTCCGTTTCACACCAGAAAGATGATGACATTACGGCATGCTTGACTTCTTGGAACGACAAGAAGGCAGACGTAAAATTTGTGTTAGAAGTTTGGACGGCCAACAGAAGTAGAAAGAGAATCCAATAACTCCAACCCTATAGAAAAGAAATTCTTTGACGGAAGTTATGATGAAGATAATAAACAGTCGTTCCCAAGTACAGATAAAGGCTAATCGATCCGTTCGTACCTCCTTCATTATATCAAATGGATGTTCAGGGGTTATTCGAGATTAAACGATTTATAAAACAGCACTTTTTTTTGGTAAACATCATTCAATGCAATTCATCGAGAAACCGACTTTATCCCTTGGACTGATTTCACTTCCTACGATTCAAAGCCTTTATTGAATACATGAAGGCCTCTGTTGATTGTAACATGAAATGTAACTTAAATAATTTCTATTAAATGTGATTATTGAGTTCTGAATTTGTTTGAGCAGGTATAGCGGAGGAAACAGCAAACTCCATCCCTCCATTGGTAACATGAACTTGAGCTCGGTTAGCTGAATTATTTCCTAGTGCGGCAGCATTATTTGAATTATTAGATGTGCCCATATCCCTAAATACGATTCCAGTTAAATGAGTGATGATTTTGCGTTGTAGCTGCATCCTCCATAGAAGAAAAAACATTGCTCCAGAAAGAGTGAGCACAAGAACAATTACAAACGCGATTGCAGTTCCACTTAAGGGTTGACCAGGATCTGGAGAAAAGATTAGATTTGGTTAGTTTGTTCATGATTTGTCGTAGGTGCTGTTTTGCTTTTAAATATTCTTTATCTACCTATGACGAATACTTTAATAGTCCTTTCAATTCTTCCAGCAAAGTTATTTGCAATGCAACGATACTCTCCTTGCGTGTCATGCGATACGCGATGAATTTTAAGATAAAGAGTTCCATTTTGTCTTTTTAAAGTCATATTGTTTTCGCTAAGTACGGTCTGGTAAATCAGAATATCAATTATAATTTAAAAATCAAAAAGTGAATAAAATCGAGTGGTATTTCATACCCTGTTGTTTTTCTTCCATCTTATAAGAGGCGAAGGCATGCCCACTGCTTTGCACCCAAGCATTTGCTCAGTGTCGTTCAGATTGAGGTTGATCACTTCAGTAAGATTGTCGTTGAAACGGGGTGGTGTCGATTCTGTAAAGTAAGCATCCAATTGCTATTAGTGCCTTCAAATTAAATTTTTAATAGTTTTAATGTAGATGTTTGAATAAATGAACACCTCTTATTTCCAATTTGAATGTTTTATTAACCCATTCAGTCGTATTCCATACTGGAGCAAAGCACATAATTTCCGACATATTCTTTCGTATTGTCAGACGAACTGATTGAAAAGCAGAACTAGATTGACTTTGGTCTTGTAAAGGGCCACCCGACTCTACGATTTGTTTGAACAACGTAGCCAAGTTAGTTTTTAAAACATTACACTAATTAATATTTTATCATCTGAATCTGAATGTTACCAGAATCTAAAAACTGCAAAGAGCCATTCTTCCATCTCACAGCCCATTTGACCCCTTCCGCGAAATAAAAATACGAAGTTTCACAATGTACAGTCAGGTTCTGTTTGTCGTAAATAGGTCTTCTCGAATTGCTTGAACTCATTATTATTAAATTTTGGGGCTCGATTTCGTTCCAATCAAAATCTGAAGAAAATAATTAATGCTTTTTTAAGCTGTTAAGTAAAAAAGAAAGAGTTTGCACTCACATAAATTGAAACTTTCGTTTTTATTCTGTTGCAATTCGGTGTAAAACGGCCGCATTATGTCTATACCATCTGTGAACGAAAGTGACAGTCAATTCCACTGTAACTGACCTTTGCAACGAATTAAACCGGAGTCTCTTTGATAAATCTTCTCGTACACACAGCTTCCATTAGATTTATAGATTATTCCATTGTTCCCGTTCTGAAAAAATAAATCAAGAAGTTGAAAAAGATAAAAGTTGATGAGTAAAGTGGATCTAGGGTTTTAAGCTCTGACCTTGAAAAGACGGAATTCTCTCATCTTGCAACTAACCGGATCCAAACAAAAAATTCCTTGCATTGATGGAGGTCTCGAAGTATTTGAGCAACAAATGATTTTCTGCTCTTTCTTATTGTATTGAAATGAAGCTCGTCCAACCATTGTTTCATTAACCATCCTTGGTGTACACGTTTCTGTAAAAAATCGATGAATTTCAATGAATCTCGATAATCTTATACACTCGAATAAATTTTCATAAAACGATCATACCGTTTCTTAAGTTAAAAAAAGCGGGGAAGCTGTCATCATTTGTCATAGCACATTTAGTATCGACCTATACGATTTTTTAATATAAGTTATTAAAAAAAATGTGTTATATATAGTCCACATAGGTATACATACCAAATTGCACGTTGTACTGTCCTGTATTAATTACAAATCCTATCTTTTGATTATAGCTTATGAAGGCATTATCTTCCACGGGTTTAAACTTGTCATTCTATTTTACCACAAAAAATTCACACAGTAAATTAGGTCAGAAAGAAAGCTTTCAAATGCCTGGTTCCCAAAATCCTCCTCCTGACTCAAACTTTCCCATAAATTAATAGTCTTACGCATTTGACTTCGTAATACAATTTTGGCCTCGCATCAGGATCGGAAACTCTACATGGCAGAACAGCAGTATGATCTTCTTTTATGCAAACATCCTCCGTCCTGTCTTGTGGAATGACGGGAGACGGCGAGTCACCTTTCGTAAACACAAAATTACAATTTACAATATGAAAAAAATCAAATCAAGAAAGATGGTTAATTCTTACATTAAATTATTATACCTTTCCAGTAAATATAAATTTTCTTCTGTACATCTGGATATTCAGTACTGAAGCAAACATACTCTCCAGAAATTGCATTAGTATCACCATAAAGTTGCAGTTGGGAAGTATACGAGTTCGTCAAAGGATTATACACATCTTTTGCATGGCGGATTAGTCGGATTCTCACACTGTAAACATTTTCAGAAGCATCCTAACACAAAAAAAAAAACTTTATATTGAACTGAACTTATCAAAATAGAAAGTGAACAAAATTTGTAATTTCACCTCTGCATTTAGAAAATTCCATTGTATAGGATACGACGCATTACAATCGAATGTCAATGCTAAAATTGGTTCAGAAATAATATAAGTTTGGCCATTTTCGATGAGTGTGAGAGCACCTTCAGGCATCTCCGCCATATTTGTTTCCCATTGATGATGATCTTCCTCGTCTTGCATCGCGAATTCCGAAATGCCGATTTTCGGCATGTGTCGAGGTCGCCATCCTTGAACCACGGAGTAATAATTTGAGTTCAATAATATTAACACTACGATTGATTGCAATTGTTTCACTGACAAGAAACTTCCTTCCCTACTCATTTCCAAGGATTTTCTAAGATGAGCCGAGTCAGTATAAATTATTAATGAGTAGTGAAATTTTATAAATTAGAAAACGTATTTACAATCACAAAATTACATCACATGAAACTACAAAGCGTTCTACGAAATTCAATGCTCCAAAGTTTTGCTTAAAGCTCACTCTCACTCACCTGAATCTTGCATGCTGATTTTACAGATGCATAGAACAGGAAAAGTAAGCGTTTTTTAGTGCCTCTTCTGCAGCTGCAGTACATTTCATGTCATGAAAAATCGTTATGGCTTAATTTTAGAAACGCTGTTGTTGTTCCTGTAGGGTGTGATTTGCTGTTAGACTCGAGTGGAAGTCATTAATGTTTTTTTCACTGACAATAGAAGAACAACAAGTGCTCGACATGGAAAAACTTTTTTGCACATTTTTTAGCCTATTCACTTTCCAGAGATAATAATAATGATTGCTTCAGAGTCGTATTTGAAATGGAATATTAAAAGTGATATGCGCATGTAGCAAAAGAAGAGTCTGAGGGGGAATATGTTCCGATTGTTCAAGACTGACGCTGATGGACGGACAAACTGGCATCATAATTCAATTTTGTGTACGAATTTCATGGCTCATGTTCAATAGACAGGAATTTGAACTCACCTATATTCAGAAAATAATGATGCATTGGATTTAATTAAGAGGTACAAGCGAAGCAATGCAGTGGACAAAGATGAGTGTCACAACTCACGATCAAAATGAAACTCGTCAGATTTGAGCATGAATTGCAGATTAGGGAATTAAATTTTTTCTGTGAGTACGAACCACGCAGTTATGCATACCCGCACAGAGACCATAAATTGCGTAAAGTGGAAAGTTGGTTATTTTGTAGGTGCTACTATCCTCCTACACATGAGATTAAGTTGAGTGAATTGTAGTTGTAATCAATTTCAAAAATTTTGAATACGAGTCCGAAAAGAGATACGTAGCTCTTCAACAGCTACCGGTATTTAATTTTTCCCCTTCTTAAAGTAAAATAAAATGAGCAAGGGCCAACAAATGAAGTCATTTCAAATTGATGTTACACAACTAAACCTGCCTTTTAAACCGAAAATATTTTAATGGTTATCTATCTTCGTTTAGGTTTCGAATTTCAATACTTGATGTAACAGCTAGAGCATCCAGTTTCCAGAAATGTTTGTTTTTAATCATTACATAAATGCAGTTCCATACTTCACACCGTTATTTTCAATTTTATTGTGACATGGCCCTACCAAACAGCGACAAGTAAAAATGGCCTAGCGTCGTGTTCTTAAAATTTTGTGCGTAAATACAGGGAAATGATGGACGATTGATGAAAAGAATATAAAAGGTTATGGTTTTCAGTAAGTATATTTAGAGGAGACTATAACGAACTTGATCACGATGCGATAGTTAAAAAATATCAAATCAGTAGAAGGAACAAGTATTTTTTAAGCCCATCAGTAACATCTATGCACAATAGAAAAAAACCTTCGTTAGCGAAATTTGTGCTTTCCCCTAAAACTAAAAAGAGAGACAAATTATCATTTCATCGTATTTGAAAGCCAAGAAACCCTGCAATGGAAACAACTGATTTTAATATGTAAAAATTATTAACGTCAGTATAGCGGCTGTAATGAGTTTCATTATTAGTTTATTCGGACAAAGTGGGACTAAAACTGTGTGCGGAAAATTTTATTAGGATTGCGAAACAAAGTTTAGATATATAGTTTAGGGACTTTAGTTTAGAAAGTTTCATAAAGTAAAGAAGCTTCAATCCTTTCGATTTCAATTCATGAATTTAGGCAAAACATCAATACAACTGCTACTCCTGCTGGGGAACCAGGTGGCGTGCCTTCTCCTTCTCTCGGAACAACTGCGAGACCCGGCGCGCCTGCACGCATGAGGGGACTTGCCCCTTGTGGTGCTCCAGCAGATCCAGGACTCCCAGAGCTCGAATTAAAACTAGGAGCAGACATATTACCAATACCACCATAGCTTTCATCCAAACGGAATGGAGGCGGTTGGAGTGGAGGCGGTTGGAATGGAGGCGTTTGGATTGGAGGCGGTTGGAATGGAGGCGTTTGGATTGGAGGCGGTTGTTGAAATCCTGGCGTTACAGCACTACCTGGTCTTGATGCTTGGCCAGACCCAGCGGATCCTTCACTGCTCGTTCCGGAATAAAAACTTGGGGCGGTTAAGTTACTTAGACCACCGGGGGATGCCTGAGCAGGAAGTCCTCGAATTCCAAAATTTTCCCCCAGTTGAGATGAACCATTGAGGCCTCCAGGACTTTGGTCTAAAGAAGCGTTCTGTGGAACATTGCCGCCGCCTCCAAAATTGGATACACCAGGGCTTCCACTTCTATTACCCTGCTCACTACTTCCAGTTACGCCAAAACTTTGTGCTATCGGTTGAGGAGAACTTTGAATTCCATAACTTCGCGGATCATGTTTGTTGAAATCCTGGCGGTACAGCACTACCTGGTCTTGATGCTTGGCCAGACCCAGCAGATCCTTCACTGCCAGTTCCGGAATAAAAACTTGGGGCGGTTACGTTACTTAGACCACCAGGTGATGCCTGAGCAGGAAGTGTTTGAATTCCAAAATTTTCTCCCAGTGAAGCGTTGGGGCCTCCAAAACTTTGGTCTAAAGAAGCGTTCTGTGGAACATTGCCTCCCGTTCCAAAACTGGATACACCAGGGCTTCCACTTCTAGTACCCTGCATGCTACTTCCAGTTACGCCCGGATTTTGAGCTATGTTGAGTTGAGGAGAACTTTGAATTCCATAACTTCGCGGATCTGGGCTTGCCCCTTGTGAGAGTCCACACCTCTGCGATGCTGTACCCGCTGGACTTCTTTCACTTCCCGAAGTCGTATTAAAACTTGGGGCAGTTATATTACCAACGCCCCCATAACTTTCATTCAAACGAAACTGAGGTGAAAGTTGAAATCCTGGCGGTACAGCACTACCTGGTCTTGATGCTTGGCCAAACCCAGCGGATCCTTCACTGCCCGTTCCGGAATAAAAACTTGGGGCAGTTACGTTACTTAGACCACCGGGTGATGCTGCAGCAGGAAGTGTTCGAATTCCAAAATTTTCACCCAGTTGAGATGAACCATTGGGGCCTCCAGAACTTTGGTTTAAAGCAGCGTTCTGTGGAACATTCCCACCGCCTCCAAAACTGGATACACCAGGGCTTCCATTTCTATTACCTTGCTCACTGCTTCCAGTTACGCCAAAACTTTGCGCTATCGGTTGAGGTGAACTTTGAATTCCATAACTTCGCGGATCTGGGCTTGCCCCTTGTGAGAGATCACACCTCGGCGATGCTGTGCCAGCTGGA
>JAHZMX010005338.1:0-10830 GCA_027743895.1 Seira musarum
AGATCACTGCCTTGGGATCTGGACTATAACCGCACAAACTATACAAACCGGAAGAGTCCTTAACAGACTCATTTTGGCACAGAAGAAAAATAAAGACAAACTTTGTTTTTCACTAATCCTCCTTTTCAATTATTAAAACAAAATTCCAGACAATAGTAACAAAACAAATATAGTTTTTTTCGAAGTTTTCACATTTTCCTTTCGTTTTCTTTTTTCCTTTTCTTTATCCTTCGTATTCAATAAAATAAACCTCACTCACTAAATTCCCAAAGGGTTTTAAATTTGAATCAAATCGTAAACACAAAGATTTATCATTATTACTACAATTCAACTGTTCATTGGCTCCGTTATACGTCCACCTTGCCCACCAAACAAATTCAAACTGATAAGGTTCGACAAGACCACCGATACTTGTCGAGGGTCTCGTCACATCAAAGCCAGAGGAAAGACTGTGTTCCCCACTCCTCTCGAGGCACGTATTAGTTAATCAACAACGTCCGTCTCCCATTCTCCTTATTCCATCGCTCCCCCGTCCTCAGTTCAAAAGTAAGAAGATCAAAAGTAAGAATGACTTCTCCCTTTCAAGTTTCAATTCAAAACTACCAATTCAACTTCACTACTACTGGTCTAGTAGATTAGTGGCTCAAAAAAAAATTTGGCAAGGGGTTATCTCGAACGCGAAAACAAGGGAAAATAGATTCAGGCCTAGATATTTTGCATATCCTTTACCGGCTTCTGCTTCACCATCGTCATCGCCATATCACATCGTCACAAACTGCATAATGTTCAGTTGTGCCACTAAATAATTACCATATAGTCATCATCATATCATCATTTGACTTCATCATCATCCCATTCCACCACATTGTATTAAAACATATAAAACATATTTAATACAAACTTCCTATTCGATTTCAAACAACAAAGGAGCTTTACTATCTACATTGAAGAAAAAACCTGTTCAAATGTGACGGGACGAGTCAAAGAGGTCCATAATCCACATTTTGCTTTTCATTTTCTTGCACATTTTATTGGTCAAGTCAAGTGGTAAATAAAGTGCAATGTGGCTTTTGCCTTACCAGAAAAAAATCGTTTTGCCTTCATTCTCAACCATAGCCTTGTTAAAAATGCATAAGAAAAACAATGTCAATGCCGAAAGCCATGAGATCAATGCAGTTTTTAAAAAATCCGAGTCCACCACATCTCTATATGTATTTACTTCGCTAAAATACGAAATGTGTAATGTGTAGGGGCCCATTGATAATAAATTTTCTTTGAGTTTAATGAATATAGATATACCCATTTATTAGAAAATGAATGAATCATGTTGTTTGTGTACGTGAATACGTTTGAAAGTGTATTGTGGTAAATAATGGAATAAGTATATCGAATTCAAATTACTCTTGATGTCGATGATGATCATGATCATGAAAAAGAAGGTGAGTTTTCGGGATTCTATTTGTTTGATTTTGGAGTGGAGGAGCAAGAAAGAAAAAGCAAGTTTTTTTTCTTAAGGCTTACTTACCTAGATTCTGAGGAGACGTAGATCATCATCACCATCATCATCATATTCGTCATATAATTTCTTCAGTTTCAGATAAGTATATGGCACCAACCAAACCCCTCACTTTTTTTGGCTCCGGTCCTTTTCCTGTTACGAAACTGGTTTTAAACCTTGGTTCAACGTAGGAAGAATAATAGAATTTGAATTGAAGGAGATGAAAAACAAGTAATTTTTTTCTAATTTTCTTCTTAAGTATCATTGTTTTGTTACGTCCTTGCCCAAAAAAATCTCTTAAAAATAATAAATACATCGCTTCGTAATGATTACACACTTTTCCTTGTCGCTCTTATAGGCTTATCCCATGATGATATTCGCACGCACGCCATGACCACTGCTTTTTCAATTCATTTTTCATTTCAGTTGTATATGGTGCTCTTCACAGTTCCGATTCTTCATCATCATATTATCATTATATTATGATGACTGACACAAACACATCCTTGTTCTTTTCTGTTCATAATGCAGTTGACTTTTCGAGTAAATATTAATAAGATGTTTTACTTTTTTCCTCGTTTTTCAACTAGTCAACCTCCGGATTACACCAGAAATAATGAAATCACTTTTACCTGCTTCTACAAGATGCGACGACTGCATTTTTTTAAAAGAAGAAGTCAAAAGGTTCGTTTTGCAGGTACTACGCATAATCATTGCAAGGAATCGGAACTATTTTGTCATGTCAGCGTGGTGGCATTGCATGAATGAGAAAAACTCATAAAAGTCTCAATCTGGGTCGGCGACACACATTCTTTTCTCTGATTTAAACTCTCAGAAATTCTCTGTTTGGATACATTTCCCCTAAAAATGTGTTTATTTCTTTATCTCTCACGCTTATTGCCTTCAGTTTTATCACATTTAAAGTTTCAAGACCTCTGAGGAGGATACATTACTTACAACTACCAAGACGTGATGCGCCCTTCACTTGTTACTCTGAATTCCATTGTTTTACAAACATGGACTGCTGCAGACAACGACAAGGGTTAAGAAAGCAGTACCTTCACCGGAGGAGAAGAGATGTGGAGCTGTCGCGTAAGAAGGCCCAACTTTGCATATTATCATTATCATTGTTTAATATTCTTCGACTAAACCGTGAACATGACATTGATTTAGTAGACAATTATTACAGTATATTTGATTTGGAAATTTGTGTGATTTTTGTGCAAATAACGAAGAAATTATGATGGTTGCACGAGAAAGGAAATGCAAGACTTGAAGTTGATGAGGAATTTCTTCTTAAGCAGTTTTGAAAAAAATGTAGGACTGTCGTAGGGTTTGGTAAAAAAAAAAACATTTGGCGAAGAAAGAAAAGTGATTTTGATGGTGATGATGCCCCCAGACTAAATTTCCTTTGAAAAATGTTTATTGAAAAAATGTGGATTTGGACCAGTTTTTGAATTGTTAGTCCTCCTCAAGGCCTGAATTTCGATTTCCTTTTTCTTCTCTGCATTCTCACCATAGAATGCCTAAGTATGGCTATCGCGTGCTGTATGATTTGATGGTAAGATTCTGAAGAATGATAATAGGGAACAGCTTGAAGGTGCGGGATGAGTTATTGACTTGCTCTCTGCATTTGAAATGGGTAACGCCAAATTTTTACTCCTGTGTTTCACTTCACCAGTACATCTTTTCATGCCGACACATGAACATAATTCATGAAGAGTATGATCCGGTTCAAGTGAAAGACGATCAAAATCAGTAAATGTATTATATACTCACGAGGGAAATTGGAGTGATGTCGTAAACTAAGAGATTGAGAGGGGCACAGGTGAACCGCGGCTCGTTCTTTTACTTTGACCTTGTTGGGTCATGTCCATGCCATTGTCATTATCTGATTTGAAAATACACGATGAAAAACTTCAAAAAGTTTCAGAAGGATTTATGGGGATGTGATTGGTAAAGGCTCATTTATTTCGACGGATTTAGTTGTTCTCACAGGCGTCTTTCAAGACGAAATCATTTATGATGAGTTTATGATGATGGCTCAAGCTGCCCCTTGAAAGCAAGCTAAAAAAAGGGTAAGGCACATAAAAATGAGACCTACATAAATGGCTTTTCTGTCTAAGTTCAAGTCAACTAAATGAAAAATGAATGAAATCTTTGCACTTAATTGAAATTGAAAGGTGAACTTGATCGAAAATGGAATGTTGAAGGAGGCGCATACCACGACTTGGTCATTTTAAATTACCGGAATATACTATTAGCATAAAACTCCAATTAAATTTATGTTCTGGGAAGCATAAAAGAAAGTTGAGTGAAAGGGCAAGCTTTTCAAGAAATCTGATATGATTTGGACTTTTAAATTGAGAAATTTACTTTAAAACAATCGAATTAAAGATTCTGATCGTGACATTCATTGAATGAAATTGAATTGACATTTGTGATATAAGGGGTCTCTTTAAATTAGGAATTTGAATTAAATAAAAGAGAAAGAAGGCAGATAATTTCTTCAAATAATAACGCAATAAAGTAATTATTGAATATATTTGACAAAATGGTTTCTTAAACGGATGAATACTTGTTTTGGCTATGAATCTCAAACTCAGATACTACAAGTCAAAAGGTGCTAAATGCATGGTACAGCTCGCTGCCTTAAAAACCATAAAAATTAAAATTGGAGTAGCATCTCCTTTTGGTCGTGGTGTTGGTGGCGGCGGTGGTGGTGGTTGAAAATGGAAATGACAAGAAAAAACTTGACTCGGAAAATAATTCATGGTGAGATGGGATTGCATGTAAGTCAATCATGTCATTTGATATGTTCTCCTTTACAAGCCTAAAACTTTCTCCGATGATAGCCACAAACTTGCCATTATATGGTCAAGTTTTAATTTAGGTTCGGTATACAGCACATAAGTACTACACATCAGGAAAAACAACCTAAACATTTGCTTGAGGTCTTTTCCAATTTCATCAGTGTTAAGAAACTATGCCTAAATGTAAACGAATGCACATCAGAAGTAAGCGAGCGTATTTAGCAAAGATTTTCCAATGTAGGTCAAGGCAAAATTCACCGATTCAGACTGAAAAGTCAACATTTCCCTTAACATGGGGACTGATTCAATGGAACATCATTGAACATTCATACTAGTTTTTTTTGACAAGTTTCAAATTCACGTGATGCTTAGGCCTCAATCACCCTTTTGTAACGTTTTAGTTTGAACGATAACGACATTCTATTTCTTCTAGGGATACTAATAATTACCTATGCAAATCTAAAACTCCACTAGAATTTCTAGAATGTCAACATTTTCTAACGGATCTCCTCAATCTAGAACAAATTTATACTCTACAAATCTACATTTAACCTTATTATCCTACTCCACTGCATATTTGTTTCGCTCAATAATTTTAATATCACCATAAATCGCACAAGCATGTATTAGTATTTTAGTTTTAGTGTATCGAATTTGAAAAATGTTAGTGCTTTCTGGTTTCCATCATGAAATAAGCTGTTCTGGGTCCTCACATAACAATAAATCTTGATCTTTTGATCTTCTCAAATCATAAAAGTAATCATTTCTAGCTTTGACTTGATTGCCTTACCCAGCCATACAGCAAAAAACGAGGGGGTCTGATACACCAATTATTGTACAAATATTTAAAATCAAATGTACACCGAATCTGCATCTTACAAGAAAGTAAAGATTGACTTTGCACTGTATATGGATAAAAAGGGCGGATTTTCAGGTTTGAAACAAGTTGGCTTACTCCTCTGTATTAAATGTTAAATGAAATGAATGCGCCGGTTCCTATAATAAAATCCTTGCTCTTAACTTCATACATTTTAATAGAATATTGCGGTGGTCAAGATTAAAGAAAAAATGAGAGAATCAGTGTTATCGGTTATTTATTTACTTTTTTGTCAAGTTTAAGGACTGTAAGTGCTGCCAAGAAAAAATTATTTCGGACCACTTTTATGTGTGTACTATTCATGCATGAATTTAGACAAACCCACAAAGAAGCAAATACGGAAAAAACAAAGGAGGGAAGGTAAACATATTGCATCTTCATAGACCCAACAATATCTAACAAGAACTATAAGAAACAAAGTAGTTATTTGACATTTATTGTGTTATTATTATGTGGAGGTAGGAGTATAGTGTTCAAGTGCGTACTGATTTTTGTCTCTTTAAATGAATCGCCAACAAGTTTCTAAATCTGGCTTCGTGAAAGAGATCTTCTTAAGTGAAAATAATGCGACGATTTAGTGGAATGTAGATTTAAAGAAGTAAATACGCATAACATTGATAACTAGGATGACTTGACTATTCAGAATTAAATGAACCATGCGAAACCAGATCGAGGGAGTTGAATGAAAAAACTAGAATAAAAAATTGAATGGGTCCCACATAATAAACTCAATACATTCATTACTATTATTATCCTCCATTTTACAGTCTTTAACACAGATGGGCGTATTCACAGGTAGTTTGTTTTCAAATTTTAAAATGAGCGGAAATCGGCTAAATAGTAAATATATATTTGACACGTGTTTCCTTTGTCCATCTTTAAACTTAAATTAGCAAATTAACTGCAGTAAATGAGTAAATAGCCTTTGGAATTTGTTCAACATACTTCAGAACCTCAAAAATTTTAATGGATGTTTCATGATGGCAATTTCTTTTATTCAATCAGCAATGCTTTATCCATTACTTTTCTTCAAGCTAGAATCACGCATTTAAGGCTTTGTTGCAAATAAAAGTAAAAATGTTGCCGACTTTTCAGTAATCAACACGATTTATTAATTAGGTACTTGTTTCATACATTATATTGTTTCATTCCCGTCCTTACGTCCTTGTCAGACTCGTCAGTTTTCGTGAGTATATCCGATACTTGAAGCATAGCGTCTCGTCTTTTTGAAACTAATATTTTTTTGATTCCTTCATCCACCGTGTAGATGTACCTCTAACCTTAAATTTTTTTGCGAAATTTTCCTTTCTTTTTCCTTCTTAAATGTCTGCTGATGCTGTGTTCCTAAAACCGCGTTCTTAATTTCACCAACACGACAACACATCACTATACTATAAGTGCATCTTTAAATATTTGAAAAGTGAAAAATTATTTTTTCGTTTAATAATGCTTTTCGATAGGGACTAAAACTACTTAAGCCAGTGAGCTCAATTTGAGTCAAAATTAAAATATTTAATTGGTTACAATAATCAATAATATATTCTAATCATGCTTTCCGTTTTTTGTCTAATTTATCCTAGCTTATAGGCATGCATGAACTATTTGATGGTTAGTTTTATTTTCAGAGGCTAGAAAAAGATTTAAGCCAAACCAATCGCGAGGGTATATTTTGCATGTGCAAGATTACCCTTAAAGTAGTTAATCCGTCCATAAAATTTAAGTAAACGGCTTTCTTAATCAAGTAATAGGCTTCTAGCGAAAAAGTAAATAGCTGACAAATATGGGCTTTTATTTAGTTAGATTCGATCACGAAATCATGCAATATAAATCCATAAAGAACGCTTGTGTCAAATAAGTGACTAGACTTGTTTCATCATCCTATCATTAGTTCATACAACATGCTAGCTGTGGACGCAACCGTTTAGAAAGAAGAACTGAAGATGTGAGTAGAAGGTTTACTTTGATAGTTTAATTTTTTTTCAAGATGCTGTCAATCAACGAAAATTGCCCATTTGCTCACGAACAATGCATTTTGTTTTTATTAGATAACGTTTCAATTTTCATTCCCTCAGAATGTAATAGGTTCAAGTGACAAGATTTCTAGAATTTTTTTTTCGCTAGAACAGCTTCTTTAAAAAAAACTTTAGAAGACTTAAGGTGGGAACCAGTTTAACTACAAAGTATAAACGCACACGGACCCTTAAATTCAAGAAGTAAGATGCTCTGAAAATATGTAAGTTGTACCTTGTGCCAACTGTGTCAGTAGCATTTTTTTCATCTGCCTTTTTCTTCTTTACTGGGCTACCACCCCAGGGAAATAAATGAAAGAGAAATAAAATTTCTCGATTATGATTTTTCAAGTGTAATTTTTATTGATTGAGGACAAAAACAGGCTGTTTTAAAAAATTGCAATGGATAATGCATGCATGGGTTCGGCCCAGTCAGCCAGCACTTGTCTATCACTCACTCAGTATCAAGATGATGATATTGGGCCTATCATTTCAAATTGAATGTCGTGATGTTTGCTGTTTACAGAAAATAATCGTATTGTTATTTGCTGTCGATCTCTTATAATTGGGCAAACAGTCGATAATGTTCGGGAAATCAAAAATCACGATTTTTTAAAGCATCAAAGTTTTGACAAGGATTGGTCATCTTGTCTATATGAATTTAGAGTAAAGCAATACAAACTTTAGTT
The DNA here is from genome assembly GCA_027743895.1 of Seira musarum. Classification (NCBI taxonomy): domain Eukaryota; kingdom Metazoa; phylum Arthropoda; class Collembola; order Entomobryomorpha; family Entomobryidae; genus Seira; species Seira musarum. Next base: position 7,887 of record JAHZMX010005338.1, read on the forward strand.
TTCACTTTGCTCAAAAAGAAACTCGGCCACTGGCACGGCGAAACAAACCTTTCTTATTTTTTATTGCAAAAGCTGGCGTAATGGCACACTGGTCAACTTGTCTTCATTTTGATGCATCTTTTTTTTGCTAACTTGTTTCCCATGCTTCTTTGAGTTGATCATGGTGATCATGAAAATGAAGGGAGCAAGCAGACCACATTTGGCGATTAATGAAGTGTGCTCTTTACTTTTTAAATGCTGGTATCTCACCAGATTTTTTTCTTTGAAATTAGTGAATCTCGTCGAATCACAAAACATTATCTTGTTTCCTTCTGAAGCATGTTCTACTCAGTACGGTTGAATTTACCAATTCTTTTTGGCTAAACCATATGCAAATATTTATGAGGATGACTGAACAAGTTCACTTCTTGTTTGAATGTGGTTAAGCCACTGTTATTGTTGTGCCACTGATTTACAACATGAAATGTCAGTTTTCAAATCCAATTCTTCTTTCATCTCATCTCATTTCGTTGCATTTGTATTCGCAGCATGATAAAAATATGTATATTGTTTGCAGATACCATTTCATGTAATAATGAGCAATATTTCGAATATACAAAAATGAATGGATCAGTGTAATCAGGTAAATTATATCAAAGAATAATTGAGCTGACAATCAAGGTTTGAAAAACTGTCAAGATTTTTTGGCAAATGAAATAAATTGTTGTTATTGCTTTGTGGTTTTTAAAGATGTAATTGAGAAAAATTATATGAAAACAAGCAGCCCCAAAATGTTCGTGTACCCATCATCTTATCGTTTTCTTTTGAAACGGTTCCGGCTTCAACAAAATCTTGTTCTTGTTTGTTACTCTAAGGCGATAGGGTCATTAATTAGTTTTGTACTTTCGATTTGATCCAGTTTCTTTGCTTCTGACAACGTGATTGTTCAAGATTATGTTTACAATGTACAGAAGTTCCTTCAAAAATGTCAACAAAAGCGTTACAAATTGCTTACAATCTCTCAACACGATAAAAATTTGTTTTTATGTGAATCTTCTTCATCTAATTGATGTGGCAGTTTATTATTCTTCACAATAACACTTTGGTCAAAATTATTAATATGAGAAATAATATACCTCCAAGACAAAAAAATGAGTCCATTCGAAACAAAAAGTTTTATTCGTTTTTTTTAAAATTGTTTTAATGACCTGATGTAATCATATATTTAAGGCTAAATAAAATTCGATAAATATTTTGAGTTCTTTGTCATTTTTATTTTTAAATCAGAATTAATAATTTCAATTAATTCAATTCATCTTATTATTGCAACTTAGGTAGGTGGTTTGTGCGAAAGTCACAAATTACTTATACTCATGAAATGATTGAACTCAATACAATTAGATGACAACGCTTTGCTCACAACATGAAGTAACAAGTTTAACAAAAACAATTAGTCAGTTTAGATAAATATCATTTTAGCACTTTTACATTTAACATTTTTGAAAACTTGGAAAAGCCCAATGAGAATAATGATAAGACGAGAATTATTGACTACAAACATTAAAATACTGCTGTGTTAGTATATTTAATATAAAGATATTATATTTTTAGCTAAAAATATAGAACATTATTGACAATTTACAGTTACACTGTGGGCTTTGCATTTTTAAAGCTGCTCTCTGGAGGTAACTACCTACCTAAGTTTCATTCATTTTATGTTAATCTGTTAAGAGAAGAAATTAGATACAATATATACCTTATCTTTTGATGAAATTTAATTATATTTCAAATTTTACCTGATGTTCCCTTGTATTTTTGAAACTAATTATACTATAATTTCTGCGGTACACTTTGATCTAAATATATTTAGTAATTATTTACCTTTCATTCATTCCCCTTTTTTCTACTTGACTGACGATTTATAAAAATGTCATCAGTTTTCCCTAACAAATATTACAACCGTTGAGTGAATGAGTGCTCTTTGCCCTTCTCAGGGACAGTGCACACAGTTGAAAATTACAACTAAAATATACAAAAGAAACTGAAAGTTACCTAAATAGAGCATAGCTGTAACAGTAATGCGTGTATCGCATTGCACAATCTATTCTAGAACTCTCACTCCATCATACTGACACCCACATCCATCCAAGAGATTCATTCTCATTCTCTTTACTATCGAACGCTATCAAATCTCAAAATTTTATAATTAATTACAGTCCTTAAATTAATCTTCTCATAGCACACTCACGATCTTTGTTTTGTTTTATTTATGGCAAATATATATTGTGTGTACACATCTTTTATAAAGTTGCCTAAAAATACGAGAGATTTACATTTCTGGGTTTAATAAAGATATTTTTTGGTAGATTAATTTAATATCTTTGCTTTTGCTGTTGGACAGTATAAGTGCTTATTTATATTGAAGAATACAGCAAGCGCGCATTTCATAAAAGAAGGCATTTATATTGCATTAGGTACTCTATGCTTTTTTTTTTGGTAAACTACCATTATTGGATTAATAATCAAACCATTCTGATGTTATCAGCCTTATCTGAATTATTTCAAAATAAAGTACCTTCACTTTGCATTCTAGTTGCTGGACAGAATTATGTTATGTACTTGAATATTTTATTAATTATGTGATCAAAGACAAGTCTGAAGCCATGAATAAACCGAAGACGAAAAGCTTGAAAAAAACTAGCGTATTAACTGTGGTAATTCTTTGTTTTGGCAAAATAAAATACACACTGAAATTATGAAGGAAAAATACATAACCAATATATTTGATGGTGGTTGTGGTGGTATTGTTGACACATATTAAAACAATGTAGGTATGTATAGTAATGCTAGTGTGTTTTCTTTTTCATCTACCATAATAAAAAAGCTGAGAGTGAGTTGGAGTTGCTTGATTTTCATCAAAAGACGAAGTGTTCTTGTTTTTTTATTGTTTAATTGCAGACTGTGG
>JAHZMX010005339.1:0-20116 GCA_027743895.1 Seira musarum
AGCAAAAAAAATAAAATAAAATAAAATTAATAGTAAGAAAATAAATCATAGAGAAACAATAAAAAAGAAGTGAAATGCAACTGGGTATGAGGACAACTTAAAAATCAAGCAAGAAAGAAAAAAAAATGTTCCAAGCAAGTGATTAAGCTCATTTTCTAACCAACCTAGAAAATCTATTGTCGCTGTCAAGAAATGGATTATTTTGCTGAGGTGGAATGCCACCGGGACCGGGTCTTGCTGAACCTGATGCACCACCTCTCATTGTGCGGGGATCGAAAACTGGTGTCCCATCAGGTATAGTCAACGGTTGGACAGTAGTATCAGGTGCAGAGGTTTCTGTCGGTGAAGCTGGAGCAGGCATAGAATTGCTACGTTTTGGTCCTAATCGCGGATCAAGGAGAATCGATGAGGCGGGCATTCCCATTCTAATTGAACTATAGTCTATTTTACGAATTCCAGCCACTTTTCTCACTCGGTAAACCATTGGGCCATTATGGGTTATAGACGCATTAATTTCTTTCGCAGGTTCTATATCAATTTTCTTAAACATACTGACAGGGTTTCTTAGGTCAATGTCCTTAAACGATGGAGGTTGACTGCGGAAATCCGTATCGCCATAAAAGGCAGGGGGTTTGGGGTCCGACGTCGGAGGTAGAGGCAAAGATGAAGGCATGGAGGGAGAAGATGAGCCAGTTTGGGGTTGACTTTGCGCTCTTATTTGATTCAGCACGGAGCTTATTTTATCGCTTATTTCGGTCTTACTTTTGTTACCGGAATCTTTCTTATTTGTGTCTTCCTCATCCTCGGAAGAGTACCAATTTTCTTCCTGCTCCTCGGGCTCTTTCTCCATCTTTTGCTGTTTAAAAAATATCATGAAAATAATGTCATAAAATGTCAATTAAACAAAAAATAACCATAAATTGCTTAGTTTATTAATTACCATTTTCTTTTCATTTTTCTGTTGTTGTTTTTGGATTCGCATAAAAAGTTCTTGCTGCATTTTTGGTAAATGTTCTGGAATAGTCTTTCCGTCTGAGGATAAGTTGGAATCATCTGAGACTTGACTAGGGTTAGAAACTGGAGGAGTGCCCATCTGAGGCATGGATGCTGACAGCGTTGTCGTGGGAGGTACAATACTCGAACTAGGAATATTAAGGGAGGCTAAAACATTGGCTAATGCCGGGTTGTTGACTGTATTCCCTTGACCTGGAGGCATTAGTCCAGGTAGCATCTGCGACATCAACATAGGATTCATCGGAAGCAGTGGAGGCTGCATGGGAGGGAAGGAGCCAGGCGGGCCTTGTGGCTGAGTCACAGGAGGTTGAATTCCAGTCTCCAGGGTGTCTTTGTAAAAGCCAGAAATACCAGCTTCTTGCATTAGTTCATGTAGCTTTTCCTGATCATCTCGGGTAGGATGAATATGCGACTGCTCCCAACGACTTGATCTATTATTATTCTGATGGTGGCGATCGTCACCACGACCACCACCTCCACCTCGCATGTCATTGTTATTACCCCTTTGATTCATGTGACCGCCGTGGTGACCATGCGGAGGACCATGGCCATGACCACCATGATGATCTCTGGGCCCCCTTGCGTGCCTGTCTTCATTCCTATTATGACCATGTCCGTGATGTCGTTCATGGGGTGGAGGTATTGGACCCCTTCCATGATGATCTAAATTGGAGTAAATTAAAGCTATAATTTTCAACATACATTGTCGGTGTACAATGGGATGCCTAGAATGACTCAAATTGAAGGATACTACGTTACGTACCCATTGGATTCATTTCCCCAAAGCCATCTTTATCATCATCAACCTTTTCACCTCGCATTCTTGCCTCCATTTTGTTAATGAGGTTGATTGCTCCTTGCCTGTTTAACCGTGGGAAATCGCCCAAGATTTCTTTAGGGGCAGTTTCAATATGCTGCAACATTATAATATCACATAATTTATTTCATTAGGTTAATCCTTTAACCGTAATCATAAGATTTGCATTGCATCATAAGATTTTGGTTTGGGGTTGCATCTATCTAATCTTATCGTTAGTTTTTGAATCACGTGGACCGGCCGGTTCATTTACATGTGAATCATTAAGCTGATAAGCCAATTAATAATAGTGGCAGAGTGTAAGAAACAGCATTTCATACACAAAATCTAAGTAAGCAAAGCCATCATGGTCGATTTTTTATTAAACATTTAAAAATCGAAAGGTTAGGTTAGGTTAGGGAAGAAAAAGCAAATTCGCATCATGAAAAAATCATCCTACCTTAAGCAACACTTGTTTGGTGATTTCACTGAGTGGAGAATGACTGAATTTACATCGATCGCCTGCCTTGCATATTAAGCCGGTGTGATAAAATTTGCAAGGAAAATCATTGTGAAGATATAAGCATTTCTCTTTCTTTGCACAACATTCCATCATCCAAAATTTGCATAGCTCCATTTTTCTAGGAGGTACAGCATCATGTGAAAATGAGCACTCCATTGCAGACTTTTGACATTTCCCTTGCATAAAATAAGCGCATATAACATCAGATTTCGGTTCTTTTCTCTCATCACGCCCGGGGCGTTTGTTCCTGTTGTTATCCATTCCCCCACGTCTCACGGGCGAGGGTTCTCGAGGGGGCCTTGTGCTGCAAAACAAAACCAACAGTACAAATTTGTCCAAAATTTCATGCTTTGTAATAAAAACGGTATTATGATGACTTTTGATTATGTACCCTGCATGATGATGATGATTTGGGGGGCTGGCATCACCATCGCTCTCTCTCCTCCGTTTTGCTCGACTAACTTTGGAATCATCTCCAAACTCTTCCACAGGAGCGGACCATGGATCGCTATTGGGTGGGGCTGCCGAGCCGGGCGAGGCTCCTCGAACAAAGAGGTACTCTTCTTGTTCCGATTCACCAGCATCTGAAGCTTTCCTCTTCTTATTTTTCCTGGTTGAGACGATGGCCTTTCTTTTGTTGCCGAGCTTGAAGAATGAGTTTTGGAAGACGACTTTTCTTTTTCCTTTTTGTCCTTAGAAGTTTGGACGATGGGCGCCGGTAAGCGCCTTCACATCTTCTTCGTCATCGTCCATGATTTCTCCATCTTCCAAGTCAACATCATCATCTTGATCGTCAGTATTTGAACGAGATCTGGATTTCGAGCGGCTTTTAGGAGCATTGCCATTTGAGACAGACCTCTCTGAAGGTGGAGCTATGGATGATTGCTGTGATTCATCATTTTCCATTTCCGAAGCAGACGGAGAGTTCCCACTTTGAGAAGTTGCTTTAACCTGCGACCCATCAAGAGTATCTTCGTCCAAGGTGCACTCTTCATTGCCTGACTTACTCTCCTGTGACGCAGAAGAAACTGGGGGTCCAGAAGATTGAGATGTGATTGTACTTAAAGAGACGCTGGAAGTTTCTAATTGTGAAAAATTTTCTTGGGAAATGATTTCGGAAGTTTGGGAGCTCAGTCTGGCGGAATTATGTTCGGGTTTTGGACTACTTGGAGAAGTTGATTTATCTACATCCTCTTTTTCCAAGCTTTTGGAGGGAGGAGGAGGAGGAGAACCAATCGATTCATCATTACTACCCTTAACTATGGTCATTTCGGGTGAAGCTGGAGCATTGCTATTATCCGGCACAGGTCCAGTTTCTATTGGGGGACTTTCAGGCCCATCCGGACTAGCCGGATGATCAGTTTTCTCTTTTTCCTCAGGCGTTTCTTCGATTGTATCAATATCAACATCATCATCCTCATTTCCTCTGGTTGATGATGCTTTGATTACTTCATGATCAGTACCTTCAGAGGGGGCTTGAATCTGGGTAGTAACAGTGATACCCACATTTTGGGAGACTGTCTCGGAAGTAGTGGTGGTACTAACCATGGACTGCTCGGATGCATAATTATCATTGTCATCATTTCCCATAGGATCATCTTCATCGATATGTAAAGGCTTGCTAGTGACTGACACTGCTTCCGGTTCAGCACTGGTCACAAGGGCATGGTCCTCCTCATCCTCTTCATTTATCTGATGAAGGGTGCTACTACTAACAATTGCAACATTGTTGTCATTATCTTCGTCCATGTCCTCATCATTCACACAAGAATCATCAATTGTTAGTTCATCGTTTTCACTTTCGTCGTCTGCTCCAGTGCTTGAAATACGGTTAGGTGCATCATTATTTCCACCATCACCGGTAAGTATTGGATAAATTCCGTGCTTCCATTTCAACCTTATCAGCAGAGGAACCTATCGTTGAAACATCACCACCTCCTTCCATCTGAATCTTCTTCAATTTCTAAAGTCAACAAAAATTACCAAAACAATTGCTTTTATGCATAAAAACAAGCTATTCATTCATATTAAAACTATTCCAAACTTAGCAATAGGGCATTCTTTCTTTTTTAAAAAGAGGAACAGCACCATTCATTGACTGACTGACTCATTCAATTCACACATATTTTTTTTCTGCTGCATGAACAATACTCTCATTCACCACTTTCGAGAAAATGAATCATTTGCTTTTATAACAAAAGCAAAACATTACTCACTTAAGGTCACGTTACATATCAGGTCCATGACATCATGTTTTGATACAAGAAACCAACCATCATTAAATTAAATGTCACTCCAAAAAAAAATCTCCAGGTTGGGTCTGACGAAAAATTGTCCTACAATAACATCCAAATCTCACATTGAAGGGGCGATGTAAGATCTCGCATCATCTCATGCTCATGTAATGTAAGTACTTTTGCTTCTTCAAACTTTTTCATGTCATACCACACCACCACAGTCTTTCTTCCCTTTCGTGGAGATAATGTTCAAGTTTCTTCAATATTATTGTTTGGCTTTGGCTTGCTATAATATTGTGCATGTTTGGTTAGAGACGCTGGCTACGCTACATTTTATGTTTCCCTAAAAACTACAACCTTATCCCCATGCCTTTTTAACAAACATCCTCTTCAGCTTGTTACATATAAAGAGGAGCAAAGAGCCAATCCTGACAAGCCCATTATTATGAAGTTTTTTGGCCTTCGTAGATATATTTCTCGCTCTTCTCATTCTCATACCTCCTCTCTAACAACAGTTATTCTGATTCTGACAAAGTCTAACCTACCTACCTCCCTTTCTCACTATACTTCCAATGTTTAAATAAATTCACACTACTAAAAAACTATTAAAGAATTTTCCTTCTCTTGTTCTATGTCGCATTGACTCATCTTTGTAAGAATGTTACTCGTTGCTGTGCTGAAGTTTAGGCATAAGTTCGCCCCTCTACATATTCTCTACCTTCCTTCCATTCCCATATAAGTAGTTAGAGAGCCTCACGAAATATAAAATCTATATCATTTAGGATTTACCATTATCCACCTCCTTTCTTTCTGGTTCCACCTAGAACTTCGACGCAATAGAGAACAAAAATGTAGGAAAATAATGCACCTTTTCGAGCTCTGAGAATGGAAAACTATTTTTTTTCAAAACCTCAACAGATTATTTCATGGAGCATTTTATGTACTGATCGAGCATCACATCACTGAATGAAACAATGAAGGTTTTTGACTGGGATTTCCTGTTAAAAACTTGAATTAATGCACTATAATTTCCATATTATTTAAAAGTTAGAGAACCGAATACCTTTCATGGTGGGCCATACAGCCGAAACGGATAACCATAAATTGCATCAATTTAGACTACATAAATTTAAACACAACTGCACAACAGCTGAGATGATAAAAAGGCAAAAAAAAGTGCAGTGCCGTCATAAAATTTAGATGTTTGCAAGATTTTACTTACGCTAGTAACTTGACGTTGACGCCGTTGACGTGGCATGTTTAAACAATCGCAAACAGCGATCGAGCATATGTTTCGAGCGATAACAATCGAATTTCAATAATGGAAGTGTTAAACAATCGAATTATCCTTCTAAATCAGCATACTGGTCATGGGTTGCTCGTATTTGTTTGCAGGTAAAAATAATTTAATTTTCTTCGTTTACTCCTTCCTACCTAACCACCTTTTTCAAACGGAACGGGAACTCATTCTTCGAGTGAGTGTTTGTAGTAATTACCTGAACTTGACTGAGGTGGGATAATATTAAAATGAACAAACTACTAATTGTAAGTGGAACCATTGAAAAAAGCATTTTCGTACTTTTTGAAACATCATTGCTCAGGAAGGAGCAAGTACAGAAGATCAAGCGAGATGTTTACAAACTAAGTCCTCCCGAAATTATTTTTCGTTACTCTTGGAAAAAGAGGGAGTCAGTATTGAAATCGTGCAGCAGAGGTGGCAGAAAAAAAATTGCAAGAAGTAGAATTTTTTTTACAAACCTGGATGTCTTAATAATTATCATAAACTTTCAATTGATGGAGTAAATCAATAAATAATTAACATTATCACATGATCAATTAATTCCAGTTAAATTATCAAGCAATCCAATACGCCTTTTTTTTTAGATTTTGTTTGCTGACTTTCAGTAGTTCAACATTTTCACATTCAACTCTCGCCACAGACTATTCGCTGAACACTTGGCATTTTGTAAATGAGAACTCTGAGAAGTAGACTCTGCCTTTTTCTCCTTTTTTAGGCCAACAACCAAGCAAAAAGCACGTATATACGTTTAGTGAAGGGAAGGGGGAGAATGTATGGGATGGACTCAAGAAGAGGGTGGACGAGCTCTACGGAACAGAAAGACAGACCAGAAAAACATAAAAGACGAACCAACACGAACGAACGAACCAAAAAAAAAGATAAAACCATCACACACGCGTAAGCAAATGATCCTAAAACCTTACGTTAAAGTTATATACGTACTACATATATTTTTCATACGTACCTATTTTTATAGTTAATCCTTTCCCTTTTGCCTTCGTCAGACTGCTTCATATTTCTGCAACCATTTTGTTAAATGTATGTACTAAGGAATAAGCGATGCCAAGGACCTGTTCGATTGACCAGACTTATTTTCTGTCATTTTATCTCCATTTTAACGAAAGCAGGAGTCATTTTAATCATGTAGTGTAATTCTTGGAAATGTAACTACCTAAGCATAATAGGAAAATTTCAAATGACCTGAATATTAAAATTCTGATAAAAATAAATCTTTAGGATGATTGGATGAAGTCTTTATTCCATTACAGCCATGATCATAATGAGTTTCCTAATCCCTGATTGAACAATAATAAAAGACATCGTGATGTAGACATGTCTGCTTCGTACAAAAACGTCTTCAAATTATTTTAGCCAGTCGGTCAATTACATAACTATAATTTTGCAAAATCTCTCTTCAAAAGAAAAGTTGTGGTTCGCTATATAGTTAAATGCTCCGTCCAGTACATGCATACTTACTTGACTTATTTCATTACCGTTAAACTATGTTTTTTCGTATTTACAATATCAAATTTGTGTGCAGACAAAAAAAGAATATTTTGCAAAAAGCTAAATGAAATGGTGTGCAATATAGCCATTCTCAGAATTATAAACAGATGCATGAAATCTGCTCTTAGATATACTTCGCCAAACATACATGTTTAATTCCTAGTTCATATTATTGTTCATTATACACCATACCCGTAGTATAGTATGGCATCTTTTTATGATTTTTTGTAGCCCATGTAAAACAGTTTACGATGGGAGAAATTAAGACCTTATAAGCTATAATCAGCTTTTTACAGATATTACATCTTAAATTGATTAGATTAATTACACTATTTATGATGCAAAATATTTTGTATCTATTTCGACTCGCCTTTCTAACCGTCATTCCTTTGAAACTGCAAATTTATATTTACATAATACAACGAGCTCTTGCACTTACTGATTCCAATGCGTCAGGCTGAAGCTGTCAAGAATTGTAAGAATAAGTTTTGTAACTTGTAAAAAGAGCCTAAATACCTACAGTAGAACCTTTGTTCAAGATGGAAAACTTTTCAAGCGAATGACGATTACACCTACCGAATGGCCATCTACATGGCGAATGGGAAGGATTTTCATCTGTCGTTCTTAATTCATCCATAGGTGGAAGTCAAAAATACCTGCCAAACCAAATTGAACAAAGGTCTAACTTTTTTCAATTCGACATCTATAATACAAAACGGAAGAAATTCCTGAAAACGTAAACCTTTCAACACATACTATTGACAGTTATGGTTATTTCATGACTAGTTTATATGGTTAGATTTCAAAGACTATCCACTAACGTTCATGCAAATTCGATTCTTTTAACTTTACAGTAACATTTGTCCCTCCATTCATTTTTAAATATGTGATTAAGTCGTTTTAAAATACCATAATACAAAGGTTATCAATGTTAACGCGTATTCGTAGTCAATCCAATGTCACATCACAAACGCAAAACCATATAGCAAAATATTCGAGAAAATTATTCTTACTTCAATTTTGGGTGGTCTGGAATAACTGCGCAACACGGTTTATTAAATTCAAATTGTTTGAGGTTGAAATGCTGTTCTCCAATCCAAAAATCGCGAAAATCTTCACCTTTTGTATCTTCATGTTGTAACATAACATGTAAGTTCACATTTTTTGTTCATAATTACAACACTAGCGGTGTATTTGCTAACCGTCACACCTTCATATCAATTTTCTTCCTACGCATCTCTAGTTACAATTGCACTCTTCTTTTCAACATCTAAATACAGAGCTAATATAGTATGTATGACAAATGATATGTCGTGTTTAAATTTTCAATTAGCACATTTGTCGCTTGCTCTGGTTATAATGTATTATATTACCTGTTTATGCTGTTCTTGTAAGCTTAAAAGTGCATCCAATGTGTGTGCAAGAAAATGGCAAATGAAATGGCAACAACATAATTTCAGAAAGGTTATTTCAAACAGCTCAAAAATGGCTGGTGAAGAAATTGAAATTTTAGATTTCTGGACATGTTTGTTTCTAGATTCTCCAAAAGAACCTTACGTAATACCTAATAATAACAAGATCAATAAAGAAAATGATAACATTAATAGCACTTCAAAAAATTCGAGCACTTTCATTTACTACGAGTGTCGTGCATACGGAAAGTATTTATGTGGGATTGATTCCAACAATTTTTTCAACGGTCATTATATCTGTGCCTTTATTATGGCGTTGATTTGCTTGGTTGGGATGTTTGGGATAATTTCCAACATAATTTGTACTTTCGTGCTACACAAGTCTCACAAGGGGTCATCTTTAAAAGATCTATTAATTATACTAGCCATTCTGGAATTGACGTTATGCTGCTCCGCTATAGGATTCGCCTACTTGATTGTTTCCATTCTGGGTAATTTTACAAGCGAGATTATAGTATTTCCATTTTATTAAGCTGGAGAAACAAAGTTGATCTTTATTTGCTGACTAGAAGATTTAAACCGGGGGGAAGTCGTGTATCTTCTTTTCAGACTGGCCAACATAATGTTTTCTTTATGTATGCAAAAAATCTTTTCTAGTTATATATTTACTAGGTACTTTATTTTAACCAAACAATTTTAATTTTTTTATGAAATAATACATAATGTTTTCTTTATGCATGCAAAAAATCTTTTCTAGTTATATATTTACTAGGTACTTTATTTTAACCAAACAATTTTAATTTTTTTATGAAATAATTTTATAGGTAGAACCGGTGCTATATATGTGACAATACTGGCAACCATCGAAAGATATATTGTGGTCGCATTTCCAATGAAATCGAAAGTATGGCTGACTCCATTCAAATCAAGAATATACATTGGATTCGTTTTATTGTTGACATTTGGCTTAAACACACCTCTCATTTTCAACTCTGCCGTATCGACCGTTGATGAAAATGACGTATTTCCTCCCTACACGCATGTCGAAAACTTCCCATTTATTTTTAAGGACACACATTTTACAAACCGTGACGTTCATGATATGCTGGTTGTTCTGAATTATGTGGCGCCATTTCCGTTTCTCCTTATTTTTAACGGTCTGCTATACAAAGCGGTAAATCCTGATTTATTTTAAAGTGTTTGATAATAACTAAATATACATAATATGGACGATTCACTGATTTAATATGACATGCTCGTCTTTTCCGTAGATATATGACTGGGGCAAGACAAGATTTCGATTAAACGGAAGCCACAGACATGAAATTAGAGTGGCCAAAATGTTTTCAATTACTGTGCTTGTTTTGTCGGCTTGCCATGCCATGTCATGCGTTGTCTTCTACACCTTCCGTTACAAACAGTTAATTTATCGCGAGCTTATTCTAGTGCAATTGTTGTGCTTTGTCGTTGCAGCATCAGTCAATTTCTGTGTTTATTATTTTCTAGGTCGCAATTTCCAGAAGGAATTTAATAATGTAGTAAAGAAGATGAAATATAAATGTCACATTTGTGTGACTAAAATAAATAATTAATTAATTTTTGTCTGTAAACAGAACAGGAAAAATAAATGATATTTAATTAAGCAATCATTTACTTATTTAACTGACATAACTATACTGTAGACTCTGATTGTCTTTTTTGGAACCCTTCTTCCTTTCCTTTTTTATTCTTTTGCATTCCAACCAAGCTCCAAAAACATTCCTTAAATTCTTGCCCACGGACATAATAAATTAAGAAGTTTACAGTCGCATTGATGGTAACAGCCAACATAATTCCGATTACAAGTTCCCGGTACACAGTATTGGTCAACTGCACGACGAAAAATTCGCACACCTCTACGGTACGACACGCAAGAAGCATCATGACAAGAATAGAAAACATTTTCGCTGCATTCACCTCCGTAACCTGATTGGAAGTTAAAGTAGTCCTGAATTTGGCCCACAAATATATCTGAAAATAACAGCCATTAGTTTTAAAAAGCCCATGGAATGACGTAAGTATTTCTTTTTATAAGTTCCACAGTACACAACGTACGATATGCTTACTTTTCTGTACAGTAATCCATTAATGATTAGTAAAACAGGCAGTGGCAGAACAAAATCCACAAAGTTGTGCAGTACTCTGACGGAGTAAACGTAAACGTATCTTTTGAAATCTGTAGGTGTAAATATGTAAGGAAATTCCAGCATTTGTGGATCTGAATATTTGCTGGTGTCATTTTTCACCACAGTTGTATCAATCCACCAAGGGAGATTAACAAAGAAAATCAAAACAAAAAAGATGGCGGTGACCTTTACTGATCTACGAGAAGTAAACCAAACACGACAAACAATGGGATAAGCTACAGCAAAATATCGCTCTGCGGTTACCAAAATCGTGATAAATATTGCTCCCGTTCGTCCTGAAATAGTAAAGTTTGTTAAAATTTCAAATGTGTTTAAACGAATTTTCTAGACTGCAAATAATTACAAATTACTTACCTAGAGAATAAAGGAGGAAGAATACCTCATAAGTTATTAACACCGATCTGCTACGATTTACATTGTCTGTAATCCCAGGAAAGTATTTTAATACAAAAAACTATTTAAAATTTTGAATGTAAAATGTCAGAAATCCTCGCACCTGCAATAACTTTTAGCAAACAAACCGACAGGATCGCACAAAAACATTGTAAGAGATCAAAACTTGCAAGAATGATTAACAGTCGTTGTAAGGTATTTTTCGTTGACAATCGTTTTAACACTAAAATATTGATAACGTTTGTAAAAACCCCAAGTGTTCCAACAACAGCTATTGCAGCACTTAATACCTTAATTAGGACTGGACCGTAAGTGTCTCCAGCTAAGAACCTTGCAGGAAAGCATTTTAGAGCATTGAGTTGATCGTTCGAATAAATTAGATAGTCACTTTGATTTGTATGAGGTGGAGGGTCCAGAAAAAAACAAGACCAATAACCGAGATTGTCCACCTGCACAGTAATCATTCTTTTTTACGGTCTAAGGCAAGTAAGAATAAAAGTAATGGTAGTCGCGAAATAAAATTTAAACCAAAACATTTATTATGTGCTAATCTAGAATTGCTATTTATATTGAGAATATTGGAGCTTGATTTGAAAATGCAAATTTGCATAATATGCACGCAAATGCCATGATATGATTCATAGAATATTAGGCGGTTTGCCACTTCCTTTAAAAAGAAAATGTTATTACGTCGGATGGGTTTATATCCTTGAAGATGGAAGTGAGAAAACACAGGAAAAGTCTTTATTTTAATAATGTATGTATGTATGTATATTTATTTTACAATCTTCGATCGTAATAACTTCGATCAAGAACAAATGTACCTATTAGTAGTCACTTTTGGTATTTTTATTGTTCGTATAGCTAGATCGTTTAGTTTCTTGAGCATTTGATTCCGCAAGACTTGTTTGTAACGGTGGTGGCACATTTCCTTTTCCCCCAAGGCCCACCCACATAGACATAATAACTCTACGGAACTCCTGCCTGAAGGCTTTTCCAAAGGTCATGTAAACCATGAAATTAATTGAAGCGCTGACCGTCACTGATAGTAATTGTAGAAGCATAAGTTCCCGATGAACAACATGAAGATATTGTGCCGAAAAGAAGAGAATGCAAGATACGGTATGACACAACAAAAGAATTAACACAGCGATTGAAAACATTTTGGCGACACTGATTTCCTTTTTCTGCTTTCGCGTCAGAGCTTGTCTTCCTTTGTTCCATTTGTGTATCTAAAAATAATCATTTGCATTAATTTTTATGTGCATGGAAGCTAATGCTACACAATTACTATTCTATAGCCTTACCGAGAGATATAACAGCCCATTGAAAGTTAGAAGTAAGGGAAAGGGGGCAACATAGTTCAGAACCAACAAAACGTACTTCATCTTTGGATAAACTAGTCTTCCAAATTTCGTGCCATTAAGGATATAGGGGAAGTTTGCCAAAGTTGAGTTTGGTGACAACTCGATAAATGGATTTTTTACTACAGTTGAATTGAATATCCACGGAACATCGAGGAAGAGGACAAAAATGATCACGATGCATAGGTATATGTTGGACTTTTTCGGAGTCAGCCATGATTTGGATTGTATTGGAAACGCTACCACCAAATATCTTTCGATAGTCACCAAAAACGTTATGTAAATGGCTCCAGTTCGTCCTATAGTTTATATATGTATGTCAAATTTAGAGAGTTTGTCTTATTGATCGCTAAACTTTAGAATGTAATAGTAATGAATATACCAAATGAGTATAAAATATGAAGTGTTCGCAAAGCCTCAAATGCAGATTCCGTTCGGCTGGCATTTTCTATAGGAAAAAAGGAGCGAAATTGATTAAATTAAGAAACTAACATCAAATGATCATAAATTTTATGTATTTTCATGTGTTACCTAAAATAGTTAAGATAACGGTTGTAAAAGCGATTGCAAAAACGCATGCAAACAACTCAAAGACAGCTAAAATAATCAGCAATCGTTTTAAAGATTCCGATGAACCCCGTAAGGAGGTTCTTAGCACAATCACATTAAAAATATTCGTAAAGAATCCGAATAATCCCACGACATATATAAGACAACCGATTCCAATGCAAATTGCATGTCCGTAAAGTTGAGCAGTTTCACTACTCCCAGTTAAAAACTTTCCTTGTGAGGGACACTTTAAACTATGATTTGGATTAATTGTGGGATAATTTCCATTCTCGGAGTCGAGAAAAAAACAAGTCCAAAAGTGAATGAGGGTAGTCATCCTGAAAATGACGTTAGCCATAACGAAAACCCGTCAAACTAACAACGAATGATAAAAGACATGCGTGCAAGGAAAGATAAAAAGTTAATTGAATTTGTAATGTGTACCTGTTATTTGCTTTTCTTGTTTTGGGGAATAAGAAAAAAAGTGATTATGTTATATGGTACACTATTCGGGATGACACATGGTTATAATTAAGATAACTGTTAACCTTCTAAAGACGGATATATGATCAAGCTTTGTTAAAACTGGAACTGTGGTATGGAAGATTAGAACTGACGAAAAATAACCCCATAATAATGGCAATTTCCATGAATGATTTCTTAGACCGTTCTTTCATGCAATTGGCAATTGCTTGTATCGTATCTATTTTTCAAATATTTTCTTTTCTTAATTATCTTTACAGGATTGTGAAAAAGGCAATGTAGAGTTAGCTACAAGGCTCCTACAAATGGCTCGCCTGAAATAAAAAAAAAAGCATTTTAAGAAAGGGACATTATACATAATTAGTTAGCCATTACGCATGAGCGTCATTGTCAGCTCATACAATGAAGCTGGAATTTCCTAAATTATCTTCCTCTTTCCTGTGTGCTCGAAATAAGTCAAGCTCGTTGTGTAAGGTGACAACTTTACAAACAAACTTCTCATGAAATGAAAACCTAATTAGCTGTAAATGGACAGCATAAAAATAAAATGGCATTGGTTATTGAGGCATGTGGTATTTTGTAATCAACAATGAGGCAAAGATATTTGTGCACGGAAAACGTTTTTTCCTCTTTTAACTGTATACTCCATTTGTCGATAAACAAATTATTGATTTTTCATTCATCTAAAAACATGATTAAAAAAACCTCTCTTCAGCTTTACGTATCAAAATTAGACAAGGCTCTTACACATTGATTGACATTTTCCTACACAACAAACAGAATTTCTTTGGAACAGTCGTGGCAAACTTTGTGTCTTACCAAGGTCCATGACCCAACTTTGGCAAAAACCTGAACAACCGCATTACTATGTTGTAACGGGCAAAAACATTAACCCGAGTTTTGATTGTTATCTTTATTCGTGTGGTGCATAAATGCATGAATAGGAGACATTTTTTGTAAGGATTGAGTTCGATCGATCAGAATATCTAAGCAACATTGTAAGAACAACAAGAAACGAATGAATGGTAAATGATCCCGGCATGAGGACACACGACACACATGAGCGATGTGATATTCCAAGGGCATTCCACATACAAAATAAATACAAAATTTTTGACCTATTATGCATTTCTAGAAGACGTTCACTCCTGGCGCTGCGCCGTGGTCCGTGGAGTTCACTTAATTTCATAAACTAGCATTTCTATCTACATACATTTATTCCTAAACCCGAGATCGGAGCTGTCACGCTCGGTGTATGATGTACTTGTGCAACAAACAATAATATTAAAAAATACTTTTTTAAAAAATTAAAAGATGGATTCAGATCGAGATCCAGTTGAAAATTACCAATTAGAACTTCCTTATAAACCATCATCGGTTTCGGTGTATTGGAAGAAAATTACAGTTCCGAAAGGTTTACCAGCACTACTTGAAACATTTGTTCGAGAAGCAATTCGTGAAAATCCAGAAGATATCTACACATTTCTTGCAGACCTAACGGAGTCGTTGTTAGGTTGGTTGCCATTTTTGCTACCGTTAATGAATATTGAAAACGCGTTTTCGAAACGATTTTGGATACCACTTTTTTTTAACATTTAGTGTTTAAATAAGAAAAAAACATAATCTTCGCGTGCATCTTTCATCTTTTTTAAACTGTTGTGAAAGCTGAATATATAATAACATAGATCACTACAATCATCTTTATACTTATGTAATTCCATATTCCATTGTAATCATTGTAATCTTCTGATATTTGGGAAGAGCCAGGTACGAGAATTTCTTTGTACCTCAAACTGGAACAAGTGTACATATTCCCTGATCTTTTTTTAGATAAACACGGTTGCAAGAACTAACTTTATTACAAAACTTGTGGTGTATGTTTTATAATCAATTTAAAAAATCGCACGCGTGAACTACCAAGCTTTGAGTTTTCTTGTGGTCAGGAATCTAGTGTGCTACACTACTTAGTAATTGTAGAATCGATTAAGAAGAATTTAATTTGAGCCTTTGCAATGCTGAGTGTTACTTTTGCTATCAGCATAAGTACTTTACTATACCGTACTTAATACTTCCACGGTCTTTAAAGGCATGACAGTATCATAGATAGAACCCGCAACCTGCTCTTCAAATAAGAAATCCATCAGCTAACCAGCAACATCCGCTTCCAAACGCAAAAAGTTTACAGTTTGTTTGTCCAATGCAATATAATAATACTGTTTAAAGCCAATTACATCACGATGATATGATGGCGATGACACTATGAATTATAACATCAGAGAAAGTATATAAGTATGCACATATTTGCAAAATATTTTTTAGGTTTTACCGTAACATATGAATTGGATAACATGAAAATCCATTTGGCTAGGTCTAATTGTATCACAAATTATCAAAGGCTCCAAAATTTCATATAAGGGTTAGAATATTAGATCTGAACATTAAGGACTTCACTGTGATTTTCGAATAGTACTGAAAACTAAATAATGGGTTGTGCCTTCAGCTACCTTACTGGAGTGGGATCACCCTACAACCTTAAGATTTGAATTAATTGGTCTGATCTAGAATAAATTGAATGCTATTTTGCCTAACATTGCAGATACAATGCATACTACCTAAGAACTACATGTTTCAGCAAAAGAACCTATAAAATCATAATCAAAAGTCCCAAAATAAAAAAATTCTAAGGTGGTCTCAAAATTTCTTTCCGCACCTTAAGTGGCTCAGGAAAGGTCGACATTACTTTTTGCAATTTGGCATGTTTATATAAAATTGTAAATTAAAGGTGCAGGCAGGTTTATTTTCAAGTGTCATCGGGAAGTACCGAATTATATCCGTATGATAGATTTAAGCTAGGTATATATCGGTAGGCTTAGATTTTGGATTTCGACATTCCTTCACCAAAAATTAACTATTTGAAAAGGAAAAAGAGAAAATCGTCAAATATTTTTAATTTTAAGTTCTCTCTGAATAACTAGTTTAACATTTCGTTTTATTTTTGCATTCCAATTTCAGCAAAACGAGCAAACGAACAAAGGGCAAAATCTGGCAAGGAATCTAAAGATACCGAGCAAGATGTGTATTTACCAAGCAATAAGCAGGCCGATCAAGGAACTAGCGCTGAGGAGATTCCTCCAGCGGAATGTGAACAAGATGATAGCACCAAAGGACCTGAAGCTGACGCGGTTACATCTGCAAATGATGAAGATATAGCATCTCAGTTTACCGGTGATGAAAGTGAGCAAGTAGCAGCCACCAAACTCCAATCAAGCTTTCGTGGATTCAAGGCAAGAAAGGCCCTTCGGGAACAACCTGAATCTAATACAGCAGAAGCGTCAGACATTTTGCCTTTAAATAACGACGAAGAAAAACCATTGACGCAAGAATTCGAAGAAGCTATTCAAGCACTAAGTAATGAGAAATCAAATGAAAACGTCAAAGAACCCACTGAAAAAATGGCAGAGAATAAGACAAATGACGTTTCTGAAGAGAATGAGATTTCAAACGAGATGGAAACATTGGCTGAAGAAGGGCAGATGTCCATAGATCCAGTTCTTGAAAATAATGAGGTGGACGTGGAGACGGAGAATCAAAATCCTGTAGAAGTCCAATCTGGTATGTACTTCGTTATCATGTCAGCTTCACTCATTTTTACTCACGGCTTATGCAAAAAAATTCTTGTTTCGCTTATTATCTAACGTGAAAAGGAAAAGGAGAACATTCACAAACAATTACAATTCTTATAGCCACTTTATAGAAAACGTTGTTACTAATGTATTAATCAAAGAAAATTAGCAGCTCAATCATGGAAAATCTTTCGTAATTAATATCTTTAAGTTCATGTGAGGAAGTCCAGTCCCCATTTTACGCTCACAGCGTATGCATATTCGATCCTGCTTAAAACTGATGACACGTGTTGAATTTTGCTTTAAAAAATTCCCACATTAATAATTGTCTCAACTGGGACGAAGGCCCTCTAATCTTAGCATTCTTTTGCATTCATAAAATTAAACCCGACTGACCTCAATGATTCAATTATAATTACTCTCCCATAAAAGCCCTATGTTAATTGAAAAATCTTTAGCTAATCGTTGTTCAAATAACGCATGCATTTAATCGGCCAGCTTACTAATTACAGCAGCTTTAGGCATCCATGTCGTTTCAAGAGGTGTAAATGTAGTGCAGTACAAGCAATCGCAAAGTTTCATTCCAATCTGGGCTGATGGTCTCGTTGTAGAGTTTAGCACATCGGGGTCAAAATCTCGGACATTGACTTTCTTTGACAAACAACTTCTAGCATATCCAGAGCAAAACACGAGTGCTGGCTACAAATGGGTTTCCAATATTCCAATAATGGCATATAATATTTTTCATAGGTAGCGAAATCAAACCAGATAATTCCGCATTGCGGATAAGAGGAATCATGGAGTGGGACCTCCTGCTCATTTCATTAACAATTGCATTAGCGTTGACTACTACAAAAGGCGTTCGGTTCGTTTTTACTGATTTTGATTGGTCTCGTAAAAATTACTCTTGAAAATTTATACCAATTCAAAAGAACTAGCTCATTCTCCAGAACTTTTTTTATAATAGTGTATTTTTATTTTATGCATTTTCTTTTATTCCTATCATTTTAAGGTCATCTACTGCTCACTATCCAAAAAAGTCTTTCCAACCCGGTCCATTTTTTTTCGTCGACCATTTGAAAATAATATAATTTTTAGCGTCAAAATCTTTAACTGGTCATATCAAAGTGTAGCGTAGAAAATTCTCTATTAGGTGCAGTAGAGTTTTTTCAATTTTCTCTCATGCCCCAAAAGTTACACTTCCGGTTTTTATGGTTCGGCTGCGATAAAGTTGGTAGACCTGAAGTATTGACATATTTCTCTGTCGTTACAAATGAACCATTCATAAAAGTTGCAGTAAAGTGTAGCCCTTGACCTGCTGAATCTGTTGCATGTCTCACACGGACCTAATGTGTTCGTTATTGGGGATAGATGAACCGCTTTCTTTAATTGTTCCGGGAACCTCACATTTCTTGGCCAAGTAAATAGTTCTAAGAATTGCTCCCTACTGAATTCTGGCCAAGCTTTAACCGTGCATGAAATTCGTGATGTCCAAGCTTTAATTAAATACCAAGGTCGTTTTTGTCGGGCTTCTAATCCCTGATTTCTAAACCATTTTGTGCCCGGAAGCTCTTAAAGTGGTCAATTCCGCTTCTGGAGCGTAATTAGTGGGCAAATCATTACTTTTCACGTCTGAGAAAGTCATGTCACAATCAGAATTAACGGCTCTCTTTACCAAACATGATGTTTTTTCATCTTCTCTGGTAGATAATTTTTAAAATGAGCCAGCGTAATCAGTAAAAACGAACCGAACGCCTTTAGTAAATGAATACAGCGGCAAAAAAATTGATTCCAATAGTTGCAGTTGATTAATGTACCTGTGAGTTAAAGATCTAAAAATGGATTTAGAAGTAATCAATAATGCAAACTGGTAGCAAAATGCTTTTGCCGCACATTACAAGATTGACCAGTGATAAATGTGAAAAGGGTAAATGTAGCAAGTCACAGTTGTAAATGTACTCAGGTCAGTTCTTCATGAATAAGGCGATCATATCTCTGGGTTACTTATCTGCTCAGCATCGTCTTCCCTGATTTCCGATTCTGTTATACATTAGTACATTTCTTGAAGTCCATTTTATCGGATCAAAATAAAAATTATCAGGAAATTTTAATTCATTAAAACATGTAAACATGTGTCTTTGAACTTATGGTTGCTCCATAAAACTTTGCCATCAGAATTTTTCGATAAACAAAGTCATTTGTTCAAAACTTTAAATAAATGGATGTCCTTGCTACTTATTAACTTTAACGGGAGTAACAAATGCTTTAGGTGAAAGATTGTATCGCATTTTTGAAATCCTCCTACGAATTACGTAGTATTACCTGCATAATACTTACATATACATTTTATGAATTTTTGCGCTTTTTTATTTAGCAAAGCACAAAGAGTAAGTGGCCAAACGTAGTTCCTATTAATAAATTAAGGGTAAATGATTTACTAAAGTTACTAATTCTTTTTCCCTGGCTTGCACTCGAAACGTACATTCTTATAACCTGACATCCTCAAAGAAGATGATAATACATCAGAAAAAGTTATTTTGGAAAATGAAACGCTTCCTGCAAAAGAAAGGACAGAAAAATCTCCAACACCTGAAATACCCTCTCCACCTGCAACCGTAACGCCAGAACCTCAAGAGAATGAGGTGAATGACGACGAAATTGCTGCAGAAATTAAGACACCATTAGAAACCATTCGAGAAGAATCCTTTGACCAATCATCAATCTCTCAAG
>JAHZMX010005340.1:0-22063 GCA_027743895.1 Seira musarum
AAACTAAATGCAAATTTTATTCATGTATAATTAGTAATCATAATAGATTTTATGGAATTAATCTTAAATGGATCAAATCAAACCCAATCATTGTTGGAAAGAGTATTTGCTTCTCATGTACTTTGCAGTGAATACGTGTTTTACTTATATCATAGATATACTTTGCCACAGGAAAGTATGCATTTCATTCATAAAAAGTGAAGCCCTTTTAAACACAATCCAATAATCCAATGCCACGATTGTTTTCAATGTTTTGTTATTGTTTTGATGGGAAAAGCGTGCAATCTAAAAGGAACAAGCTTTTAACATTCTTTTAAAACATAAAATAATAGACAGGCATTACGATTTGATGCAGGTAAAACAGATAGATGATAGGTGCATGCAGCAGACATCATTTAGGTCATCCGTTACGCTTCGAACGTAAACAGTATCAGTAAGTACAGCAAAAGGGGTAACGTAAAATCATCGAGTTAGCAATCTCATCATACTCATCATCATCATCATAATGCTTGATCATGATATCAACTTTGCTTTAATAATCATCATCAAACGAAGCAGATATTAAAATACCTCTAATAATATGCTGTATACCTAAGTTTAGGTTTAAAGGAAAAGTGAATTTATTTTTTGATGAAAAAATCACAATTTTTATGAAGACAAGAAACGTGCTCGAACTACACATATGTACTACACTATAAATGCATAGAAAATTATAGCAGCTCAACGAACAAATTACATATACTAATTCCAATCTTGTCACTAGACGGCATGTTTCAATTTTATGGTCTTTAAAAGGCAAAAAACACAGCCGTATTGATGTTCTCTTGTTTAGTAGGTTTTATGGAATTGTCGGTTGTTTATTAAAGATTTATTGTGAATTGATAAAAAATTAGCTGAACATGAAGCGCGGACGTTTGGGAATTTTAAACCTCAATCAATCTAATTAATATTGTTAATTATTTTTTAAAATAAATTATTAAAAATTAAGAGTTAAATGTGATGTGAATAAACCTCGCCATTTTATCTAGTCAACATGGACATTTTAAACTGAAAAGACGGCAAAAACAAACACTAAATCAAACTTTTCATTGTTGTATGTGTAGGTTTCCCGCATTTTGAAGAAAAATGTCAAAATTAGCAGAAAATTATCAAAGCGCTATAGTGTTAACCAGCGAATAAGAGGCGATAATAAATGAATAATAAACCATTTATACTCGAATGAATGGAGAAAGGTCAACAGCCTCTGCTGCTGCAAGTTTATGTCGGTACATTTTAATGGGCCTAGGCTAATTCTCATTCTGGGTAAGAAGCAGCATCATCATAGCAAAGCTCATCGTTCATTGTCAGCTAGCTAGCACACGGATGCCTAAATTTAGTTGTCACTTTCTTCAGAGTGGAAGTATTAAAGCTACCAACACTACTATTCTAACTGTGAATTGAGCATTAGCATGATTATGACGAGAGTTTTAGATGAAGATGCTTTGTCATAATTCAAAATTGACTCTGACTACGACTCTGACTGCGCAGGTATTATACTATGTTGACTCAACGAGAGCTGAACGAGAAGAATAGTTATTTACGATAAATGCAAATGAAAAGTAAAATCGTGAAAACTATTTTTAGTGTTTTAATTTGAGAGTACAAGCTGCGTACAGAATAAATGACTTCATTATCGCAAATTTTTTTCCAGAAAATGCGACCTTTCAAAGAGACTTTTCAAAGCCATTCTTCATTTGGCATTTTGAACCCACGAAAAAAAATAACCAATTTTTGTTGTACTCTTATTATGAAGATGATACAACCCAAAAGTAATCTGGTTTTGCGAGCATGACACTCGTCGTTTAACATTCATCACTGTTTTGGTAATGACGAGGATGATAATGTAGTGGATTATGTGACTGCATAAAAAAGTCGTTTTTTGAAGAGGCTGAACGAAAGAGAGAGGGCAAAGCCCTCTATACCCACTGACTCAGTCACACAGATTCAATTTTTTTGCGATGCATTTTTTTCACCACGACTGACATTAGCAAAAAAAAAGTAAATCTTGCGTTGAAAATGAAGATGAAAGGGTTGAGTTGAATACGAACAAACGTTTACCTGTGCTCATCATTGAATATGAATACTTACATCGCATCCTCTAGTACCAGTACCCGTCACAATCGCAATCCGCAATCACAATTGCAATCATGCAAGCCTGCTTAGCTTGATGCTGTAAAAAAATTCTATTTAATTCTTGTTCCTCGCTTATTTAAGTAGACTCTGCGAGGAGGAAAGAAGATAATACTGAAGCGAAGCCAAGGAGCCATTATTATTGTTGCGGCGATGTATGCAGTAGTTGAAGTTGTATTATTGTCCCGTAGCTTCATTTGGTACCAGAGGAGTGACTGCATCCAATTGTTGTCACGTCACATGTTTCGGAAGTGAAAGCGAACAACGTGTCGATGAACTTTACCTAGCGCTTTTTTTTGCAAAGCGACGACTTGCGACTGCGATCTACTGCCTCAGTGACTGAATGAGCTCTAGCAAAGATTAGTTGTGCGTTCTTGATTACGGTCGCTCTCGGTCGTTCATCGCACTGCTATTGCCACGGTCGAACGCACGGTCATTTGCAGATTATTATCTCTGTTACACAGAAAAAAAGTGCAAAAAACTCTCATTCTCAGCTCAGCAGCGGCACAAGCGAGTTTAACTCTTCCAAACATGTGCAGTACATATTTCTTCCTTTGCCGGGGATGTTGTTGATGATCATACTGAATATTTTAAAGTTTATAACGATGTCATTGATTTGCATGCATGTGCCGCTCTAGTAGTACAATTTAAACAGCATAAAAAAGCAGAATTATCTGTTAAAACTCTTCTGTTGATGATGACTAGAATATTATCGTTTGGGATTATGGTAATTATTTTCGCATGAAATGGGAAGTTGGGAGAGCTACCCGTAAAATAAACACTCGCAGATTATCATAAAAGATTAGATGATTTTTGGATTACTATCACTTTCACGGTTGATAAAACTAGGATCACATCGCATACTTATCGCATCTCGATTTGTTAAAAATGTTTATTGATGGCACATGCCAAGTATAAATTTTTTTTCTTGTATTTGGAATGGAATGATTCAATGGAAAAAATTATCGCATGTTTTCCAGGGCAAGTAAAAGTTATATTTAAAGTACGTTTCCGCTACGTGATATTGTTCAAAAAGTTCAAGGGGAAGAAAATTTTCCCATACTTGCACTATCGTTTGTTATCCTTATCATTATCAATCGGAAAGACAAGACAAGCAGCAAACATGCACGTTTACTGGGTTTTCATTCAGGTTGTTTACTTTACGTCCACTTTGATTTTTTAGCAAAGGAAATCTCAGGAATCTGAGTGAGTGTACGCATATTTCTCGACTCATTATCGTTACTATTATCATGCACAATTTGCATCTAAGTAGGTACGTACGTACCTTCCGTTTTTGTCTTCGACTTGAGCTTTTACCTTTTCCTTTTCACTGTATCGTTCTGGTGCATCAACGCATTAAAATGCTCACGACTAATTAGCAAGTGCAGTGCTACCATTCTATCAGCTCAAGCAGAGCTGATGGGTATCATCATCTTCATGAGTACATTGTATCTATGCGAAAATAGGACAGGATGTTCAGAGAGTATTAACCGCATATAAAGTAAGCATGTGTGTATGTATTTGCAATAAAAAATATCGTCTTATTCGCCATAGAACGGAACAAGCCTTAAAGAATCGTGGAAACTAGAGCATCATCACCGCCAAAGTGCAAGCTAGATGAACTACCATGTGCACGCTCAATTTCAATGCCATTTTCACGGATTTTATTTTTCACTTCAGCCTTCCTGCATAAAACAAAAGAAGTCAATTAACTTCAACTTTGGCTGACAATACTTATGTCTCTGTTATTTTGAGAGAACAGTTTCAGATGATATAAAAATTTAAGCAATTAATTTCTATTGAAATTGTCGCATTAACATTTGGAAGTTATCGAACACGCTCGCGTCTTCGCGCCACGCCCTTGGGTAATAGACATTGATCAGATTTAGAAGGTTTCGGAAATTATATTCAAAAGATGTCAAGAGATTCAAGATAAGAGTCACGATTTATTTGTTGGTTATCTTACATGTTCTTCGAATCATAGATTTTTTTAAAGACAAGCACGACTAATGCAATCAAAGTATTATTGCTTTCAAGTTGCATTTATGCCATTTAAAATTTAAACGTAAATCATTTAAGTAAAAAAATATAAAAAATAATTAGATGATATTATACCCAAACCATATTATTACGCACTTTGTTTATAAATTGGGAAAATATCATGTATTTTTAATGTTGATATGTATGTGCATTTTTACAGCTCGTTACACTCAGAGTTAAAACCAGGCAAGCCTTGTTTTTGGCATGAATTGGCAAACATTGATTTTTATGCATTTTTACTACATTTATTATCGTTAAAATACGCTCCAATTTATACCATGAAAATAGTGCAGACATGCAAAAAAAATTTAATTTAATTTAACAAGAAGAAAAAAATTCTTGTTAGAGATAGAGTAAGTGTATGTTTTTGTTTTGGCAGCCAATTTTTAAACTATCGCTTTCCTTAACCTACATACCTAATCTTGTTCTAATATGGCACAAATAATTGAGAAAATTTTTTATGCTCATTTAATAACATAAATGTAGATGTCTTTTAATTAAAAGCACGTGCTTCTATAATATCGGGGCAATATGAGATACCTTGAGAAACATCAAAACGGGATTTTATACAAAAAATAAAATAAATTGATTTTATAAATTTCATCATTACAAAGGGCAATGGCAATGACAAAGACAAGGTCTAGGTTAGGACCTACACGAACGCCAATGACTAAAGACCATCTTCTCGGAAGGATAAAGCGAGCAAACGTTTCGTTTTGTCTCGAGGAATGAGCTGGGTTGAGTGAATCATAATGCTTCACGGCTATTATCATGCTGACCTATTTTTTTCGAAAAACGTTATATGGAATTGTCGATTTCTCTTCTGCTCACAATAACCATATTATTTACCTTCTTATGTTACCGCCGCGCTTTTGCGATTTTCGCGAAATAATAATACACTTATACTAGTATGACTGCTGCGAGGATAATATCATCAAATCACATAATATTATGAAGAATTGTGCATTTTAAAAAAATCCAATGTTATTATTTATAGCCCGTCTTTTCGTGTCTTAATGATAATCTGCTTAAAGTTGTTTATTACCCCAAATACATTTGGTATGTAATTTGCCTCGCAAAAAAAAAGATGCGCAACCTGAGCCTGAGTCTTATGTTTGCCTACATCATCATCAACTAATTCTGTCTTCATCTCTTTTGCTAGAGCTACATGCATGCATGAGCAAAAAATTTAAAGGGTAGTGGTAGTGGGAATATGATGTTATGGCAGTCGACTTCATTGTTATCTGTATCATTGTTATTTCTCCGCTGTATTATTCAGCCACCTGTTTTAACTGCTTTTGATGATGATTATCAAGAAAGTGAAATTTAATTGTTACGAGATTTTGATGGGATGGGGATGATGATCTCAAGAGAAGATTAGATTGTGATACAGGATGGATAGGTACTGCAGTACCCTCATTTACTGTAAGCGCATGTTATCTTTCTCTACCTGTGTTCCTTGCTATTCATAGCTTGGCAAGCAATACTGGCTTGGCGAGATGATAAGTACATTTTTTTTCAGATGTAAAGAAAGAAAAATTGAACTTGATGCGTTGCATCTTTCCTTACCGCACCACATGTAAAGGTAAGTAAATATGAATCAACTTCTTCGACGCGCACATGCATCACGTCATGTCATGCATGAGTCTAATAAAAATTGCAATGGCACATGATACCCAATTGAGCTATATGAGTGATAAATAAGTAAATGTATCGTCGCTTTGCTTTCTTCAGAGAATACAAAACAGGACCTAATAAAAAGTGTTATTGTCATTTGCCTTGTTGTGCTCTGGGATGACTTGAAATTGAAAAATAACGTCTTCTTTTATTCCACTGTGATGATCATGATTATTATGGTTTGGCTGGACTTGACTGACCCACTTTTCTTCATCAAGCAAGTACAAACAAAACATGAGCTGGTGAGACTTTATGATATGATGCTTAACTTGTTTCTCAGATATTTTTTCCTATTTCTTCGACAAGACAAGGGAAGTTGAGTGAACTGCGAAGAAAAAAAGGGATGCAAAAACATGCTACGTCACATTCGTAAACCTAAAAGGGTGCAGATTTGCTGCAGCACGTAAAAGAAAACGAGCATTCCTAAAGTTGCATGCTCAATCCTGACAAAGGCAAATCTTCTCATGGGGATCTTTTCTTTTAGCATCACATGAGTTAAAGCCCTTTAAATCTTTCCTTGGCTGTTATTTCAGTCTTAGAGCAAATTATGATGGCATTGACGTCTTCAAAACCGGAACAATACTCATGTTGGCGATTCTTCGATTTATGTTTGTTTTTAACGAGCAGATAAAACTAATGCTTTAAACGCCTTTTTGTCATAAATAATGGACTTGCTTAAAACTAGCCCCCGCTTCGAATCCGGTTCCGTTTCTAAATGGAACTCGACGTAAAAAAAAACGTTTTCAACTCCTGTTCAAGGAATGCATCGTAACTATGGGTTTCAAAGGCATTTTTGAAGTAAATAAGTTTCCCTCGGTGGGCCAGAAAGAAGCAAAGAGTATTCAATGTCATTTTTTTGTAATTTAACCCCTATTAAATTGACATCAACAATCCAACTTATTCACGAGAGGAGATTGCATATAAATCTCTGCTGAACAATAGCTCATCCCATCAAAATTGCATTGCAATGAATGTTGTATATCTAATTATATCCCTAAACCTTCCAAAATGTAGATACCCTATTGATCCACTGCAGTGTCTAAAAAATATATTTTTAGATTCTTTAAATCATAAAATTCTGTTAGTGAAGCCTAAATAAAGGAAGTGTATCTGTATTACCAATATTTGAAAAATGCACACCGCGTGGCTACTTTTTTAAAACAATAATTTCTTCCTTTGAAAACGAAACTTTTTCCTATGCGAACAATACGAAGCGAAAAAAAATCTACAAAAGAGATTTGAAAAAAACGGGCGGTTAAATGAATACGAATACAGTTCTACACAGATTTAATGTATGTAAGCGTTTTACACGCGGTACTGATTGTTGATTTGCTCTGTTCTTTACACAGGAGCACTTTTTTTTATTATTTTCACGTTAGTTAAGTTTAATTTTCCCTTAAGTATTGTGTAGATGTAGATGCTCGAAAGAGTATGAGTATTGAATTGAATAGAATAGTGATGCGTCTAGTACTACCAACATCAACTTCAAATTTGCTCAGTTAGTGTCAGTAGTAAAAGCATGATAAAGCATTGCATTGTTGGGTGAGTCTTCTTCTTTCTTGTTTATCAAAGCAAGCAACAAGCTATAGGCAACAGTGAAGTGAAGTTTTTCGTTGTCGATGATGATGGTGTGGTGGTGGTGGCTGTGCTGTGATGATGATCATCACGATGCGTTGATGATGATGCTTTTGATCAGGATGATGTTGATGGGTACTACACACTAACTCTCTGCTTTCTGTCTGCGTTCAAGCGAGAGGGCAAGGGTAGTTGAGGGTTTAGCTTAGATATTCACCTGTCCCACTTTGAATCTAGGACAGTTTTTTGAATCCAATGCATTGTGTGTCAGTTCTCATCTAGGCCTTCCATCGAGCACACACGTTATTGTTGTGCGAGTGAAAATGTTAAGCATTGTTGAAGTACAGCTTTTCCTCTTATGCGTCTACTGCTTCTGAATACTGAGAGAGAAACAAGCTCTACCTTACGATTATAGCGATTAGCCCCATTTACTTTTCATGAGCTTATTACACACTTTTCGCCGAGCAATCTCAAATGTGCAAATGAAAGGAAGTGTGCGTACGTGTGTGTTGGGGGTGAGTCCGGAACTGGAGAAAATTGGAGATGGAGAAGGAAGAGAACTGGAAGTGGATGGTGTATTAGGAAACCGGAAGTGATAGAATTTAACTGGAGAAGGTTTTGCTGAATTGTGGGAAAACCTGTTGAGCATTTTTGCTCCAATCAAGTGAATTTGTGCTTTGGAATCCAGGAACTCTCCTGGAGAAAATTATGCTTACATTCATTAAGAGTGGAAAGGTGGAATGGAAATGCAAACAAAAGAAAGGAAAGGAAATTGAAAAGAGGAAAAGTGACAAAAAGTGTGGAAACAGAATTGAAATTTCTGTGAATTTTAGCGTTATAATATGACGCGTTTAACGTGGAAAAATTGTTGAATTACAATTTACAGTTACGGTTTAATCGGTTTATTATTTAATATTAAATTAATTGCAGAAATATTATGAACAAAAATTGAATATGATTGCTTACGAAAAAAAATTTCAGGATTTTCGTTCGTATTGGTGAGCCCATATAATCCGGATCTTTCGTTTTTATGTTTAAGTGTTTCATTTTTAAGGGAAAAGTTATGTGAGAAAAAATAAATAAATTTCCAATCTGCTGGACCTCTTACAATAATTGGATTGCTGTATTAAACGACTCTTTAATCAGGTAAAAATTCAGAAATCTTCATTTTACACATAAATAAAAAGGTGCCAGTGATAGATTTTAAGGTATCGGTTTGTTCATTTAATTTAGAATGTTAAGGGTTTATTTAATAACAATAATAAAAAAGTAAATACGAATTGAAGTTTACTCTTTCCTGGAAAGACTTCTGGGTGACAAGTTAGGCAAGATTTTCATAGGCTTCACTGAATCACGTTTTCATTCCATAAAAACAAAGACGAAAAAATGTGAGTAGGTGGCACGCAGGAAAAACACATGTATTTTCCAGACCGTCCTCATTGAAGCATAAATTCACCCCTTCAAGCCATCACATCACACTTACTGGCACAGTGCGTTGAAGGATGCATTTGCTTAGGTATTCAGAAGTAAAAAATTCCCTTTAAAAAGTTCCGTCATTTTAAGTATTTTTTACTTGAGGACTTTATTTCATTTATATTCAACCGCTATTTGTCTAAATTCTCACGTTGACGGGCCCGTTGCATCCTATATATCATTATGGAAAACTTATGTGGCGGGCTTGATTTTCTTTACATATTTACCAAACAAAAAAATTGATAACCATCATTCCATTGCAACAATGCATCCGTGCATCCACAACTTTGTTAATGCAAGGCAGTTAAGTCTTTTTGCACAAGTATTTTTGGCTACTCCAAAACGAATCAAATAACTCTGATTTGAATTGGCATTCTTTTATCAGCGCTCATTCTTCCTTTTTGATAGCATTGTTAGCATCTCACCGCGCAATAGATACTCCAATCGAATTCAAATATACGAGTTATTCAACCCATATTGTTTTGGTATTATAATGAGAGCAGAAGTGGGTACAATGGACACTTCTTAAATTGCTATTATTTCACCTATATTCCAAAAGTTCATTGAATTCGTGTCATTGAATGGAACATTCGATGGTTTTACATAAATATGAGCTCACATTTCACTATCGTTTGTTCATTAATATTGAAATAAATATTATTTACTTTGCATAATTGTAATAGACTTGGTTTATTTTTATTTTCACTTTATGGAATTTTTGTGTTTGTGAGCATTATTATAAAGTAAATTGACCGTGACGGATTTTTTATTCTGGATCAAGGAGTTCAGTAAGTTGTTAATTTAATGGCGTAAACAGTCACCCCCTAGCTTTTTATTGCACCTGCAAGGTTCCACCGGGATCAAATTCGTTGATTCCAAAAGCAGACAGACATCTCCCTACATTATGATCGTGATCGAAACGGAAGGAAAAAGGCAATGGAATTCCATGGTGTACATACATTGTTTTTGCATCTTCTTCGTGTCATGTCAGCGTCAGTACATTTTCTGGATGGGGTTTGTCATTAGTCGTTTCCGATATATTTGTCTTAATCAGGAATCAGCAAAATAGATTTCGCCATTAAGATTAAATCTTAAACCGCATTCAATTGCTAAAAATGAGTTTTCAAAGATTTTTTAATGAATTCAAAATAAAAGCAAGAGTTTTTGCAAATAACATTGGCTAAGCGTCACTCTGCGAGTTGGTAGATAAAACGTTTTTTCATGTACATATAAATATACATCCGTACATTTGACGAAAGTGACGAAACACGACTTATGCTTCTGTTTCTGTGGTTTGGTAGGACGCGTGGTTTGCTTTTAAGAAGGATTGATCCACTTGTGAGGAAAAGCATGACGAGTTCGATGTTGGTGGTAAACCTAAGGTTCATGCTGATAGCAAGTTCTGTTGTTTTTCACCATCGGTGGAGATGTGTGAGAAGAAAGAAAGACAAAGGGAAGAAGTCGCAAAATAATGACATGCAAAACATTTTCGCATTTTTTATTATTAGCTTTTTTCGGCGAATGTAACCTCTAGGCATATCTTTGCAAAAATAGATAAGCATAATATTTACCTCACATAGTTGACAGGATGTAATTTAAAAGTCCTCTAGATCCGCTTGTTTTGAATTAGAAGGGTTAGGGCTCTCTTGAGTAGGCACTTACGTACTGTGGCCATGTGACCAAAGGTAGTAGCAGGAGGTAAAAGCAATTTACTTCCTCGAGTAGTATTGATGAACTGTGACCGATTCCTAAAATGTACATGCTGTATAATTGCATGTGGTAAAAGAACTATAGCTTTAAGCTCCTGCAAATTTCAGGTGAAATGTAATTAATAGGAAGCCATTAACGGCAGCGGTTAGAAATAATTTAATTAAACAAAGTGCCACTAGCACTATAATAAGTATAGTTGAATTGCCTGCTTTTGCTGACCAGTTCAGTTGAGTACTTTAAATCATAAAATATGACTATTCACCATTGAAATCAAGAAAAGCTATTCTGAATGGAAATGGAAGTTTTGAAAAATGTTAATAATTAGCGATATCAAAAAATCTTTTAATCTCCCCTTCTATCTTGCATTAAGAAATGCTAATTGATGCGCATTAACAAGATTGATTGCTAAAATTAATGTAAAGATATTGTATCATTAAAACATGCCTGCAAACTATTGTTTTGAAAAAAAGATTTTTTAAATTTATTAAAAATTCCAATTAATCTGTTCAATCATGAATCACATCGAAAAGTATTTACGAGTATGATGAGTAGAGACCGCACTGTTGAAAAAAGAATGAACAACAAAAGATTTTTTTGCCAATTATAATCTAGTTTAGTATTGGTTTAAAAAAATAATGGTTGGACATGTGTTTTTGCACGCATCCATACATTACAAGTTTTGATTTGGCATTTTGAAAAGAATATAATAATAATGGTGTATGATATTCATGTTTGTAGTTCGCACATTAATTTTTAAAATATAATAGCATGTGAATATAATTGAATAGGCACTTGTAGTGCATGGTCAGCTCCAAAAAATCAATAGAACGGTTCAAAATCATAAATCAAATTAATGGCCCATATTCCATTTTGAATGCAAATATCAAGGGCAAGACTAGCTGAGAAACAAGACAACAGTGTCAATTTCACACAGCTTTAATCCATTTTCATTGCCCGCACTTGCAGACTGAAAAAAAGTCTCATGCTTTTTCGAGGAGGGTTTAACATTTTTGCACGAGGGAGGCATAATTTATTACCGATTACCTTTTATTTTGCTAAGCCTTACAAGTCCCTTATTCTCATAGGCATTAAGAATTCTCTACATTCATCAGGGTTACACCCTTATCACATCACATCATCTCCTCTCCTCATCCCATTTACATGCTAAGTTGAAATCACAGAAAGACTTTTTGAGCCAACCAATTACCATTTTTCAAAATGGAAGGAGGATTGTGCTCTAGCTTATTTAGTAGATTTAAAGGCTTGAAAAATCTCATCCCTTAAAAATGGTTTTCCGTTTTGATATGGTTTGCAAAAATGAGCATCATCTTTACTCAAGCTTTAGGCTTGATCATGCTCTCTCAGTTTTTTAAAGTTTTAGTGCTTTTTCCTCGGTGTTTTTCTTTCCTGCCTCATTATAATTATGGTGGATAAAACGATGACGTTTTGCTCAAAGCCCTTGAGCTATCATGTGCAAATGAGCAAATAAACAGAAGAAAATGCATGCAAGCAAGCAAGTATATAAGCTTCACTGATCCTGAGACTACTTGTTGCATGTTGCATCCATCCCTAAACAAAAAGCAGTTTTCTTTTTCTTCAAGTGCTTTTTGCGTAGGAGAGCCTTTCTTCAGTCGAGTCAATTGTCGAAGTTGGTGCGGTGTGGTGTGGTCTGTGCGGTATTATTATCCCCAGCCATTTATTCTGCATTGTTCTTCATTTTCATTCTCGTGCATTGCTAGAGGCAAGAAAATACTTTAAAAACGCAGAAAGCTGCAAAACTTTATCGCATTACAATACATACAGCTTGGCTAAAGTCTGCTCATATATTTTCGCCAACTGGCACAATGGCCTACTTATCATCATCGCTGCTTTATTGGCGTTACTTTTTTTTCATACTGCCTTGTTTGTTATAGCTTGTACTGACGCTGAAGCTTCTTCGTTTTCAGCAAGATACATCGTTTTTTTCTCTTTCAGCTTCAGCCGATTCAAATTCTGGTATGGCTGGGGGTGTGCGTGCAGCGGTGTAAAAATATTCGCTTATAGAGAATTATCATGAGAAAAGTATCATGTTCTTCTCAGCCCCAAACAAAAGTGAATTGACCTGATCGACTTACGCTCATTTTTAGATAAAATATTGTTTTTATGTAGAAATGCATTTTTTTATATGGATGAAAGATTTTGAATCTTTGATTGCAAATTTTAATAATGAAATAAATAGATAAGTACTCATAAAAACTACTGTTTTATTGAGATATGTAAAAAAAAAGTAAAAAAAAAAAAATGCAAAAATATGTTTCACTTTTCATGGAGCTATTTTACTGCAAAATTGATGTAATTATCTATTCGGAAATATGCCTTTACAACTCTTCTTCGATTTACTTGATGTTCTACCCAAGCCAAAATGAAAACCTATTGAATCGAGAAATTCTGTGACTGTGACGATTCTTTGGACTGACATTAGATTTCATAAAAACTTGTTGAATCGACATTTCGTTAGGCTACTTGGATAAGCTTATAGAAAACATGAGACAACAAAAGTGTACCATACCAATTGACTTTTTCATATTCGTAAATTTTGTAACCCATGCGGTGGTATGGTACAGTATTTTAATGAACTTCAAAAAACGCATGGGTGTCTAGATAAGCTGTCAGAAGCCTGCAATTAAACTGGTTTCTGAGATCACAGTAATCAGTCTGGTTAGACATTCTTTGTCTTGGCCTATGACATGAAATAAGTGGATTTTGTAGGCGTTTAGAAAATATTTATCAATTCATAATCATGACAGATGTAGAGGAAGATTCACATTTTTTATTGCCAGAAGCAAAAGCCTAATCACTAGTCATTCTCACCTTTAAAGGAAGTGGATTCATTTACAAAAATTGGGGTAAATAGGGACTTGATTCCAGCCCAGACTTCTTTATCTCAAGTAGCTATACATCTTTTTATCTTTTTGGTGCTGCCTAAATTCCTTCATTTTTAGATAGGGTTTACCAGGTTAAGGACTTTCTTTTGTGTACTTCCATGACTTGACAAGCAACTCGAATGGAATGGTTAATATTTGTCTGTTAATTCTACTTCCTCATTTCATTCCATCCTTATCCATCTATGCAACTTAAAGTTATTCAACAGGTGATTCCCACAGGGTGGAAGGGGTAGATGGGATATGAGAATCGTCAAAAAAGGTCTGTTTACTTCTAGTTTAGTAGGTCAACTCGGGATTACAATTGTTCACTCTTCGTCTTCATTTGCTTTATCAAGAAGACGAAGATGTGATGTAAGTAGTAAAGGATCGGGTTTCAACTACCGGTTTCTCATGGACCCTTTTTTGTTATTCACTTCATTCGTTTGCACATCAAATCAAACATTCATGGAGAAATAAAAGGTTTGAAGAAGATTGCACTGACATGGAACAATAAAGCCCGATATATTTTTTTCGATTTGAATTAGACAAACAGGTGTAATTGGGGTGAAATGGAAGACAAAACATAACCAACGCAAACAATAATGTATGATGATGAGTCTCTGAGAAGGATGACATAAGTTCAGTCTCATTAAAAATTTTAACAGAATCCATTATTATCCCACAGTCCTCTCAAATGAAAAGAAGGAGTAGGAAATGCAAGTTCTCATCAAAGCACATGTTTCAGCCGGCAATCTGGCCTTCAACAGCTTTGATGGCCATGGCTACGGCTAGGCTAGGCTACTATCACCATCACCATCCTCATGCATTATAATCGCAACAATGCAAAGTCAGCGAGAAAAAAATGCTTTGGGTAGAGTAGATTCGTCACAACTATAACTGATGAAAGAGTTGCATTTTTGTTCAAGTTGAGACGAGAGGGAGATGGGATGAGGATGAAGAGATGCTCGTCGACTCAACTGAAAGTGAAGGAGGCGAAAATCTAGGTCACTGCTCATACCCCTATCATCATGTTATCGTGCCGCTCTGCTTGCTTTCTTCATAAATGTGTGGATTGTTAGTTAGGACGTAAATTGTGGATTGGATTTTATTCATACAGCGAACGAGCAGAACAGAGAGATTACAATGAACAATGAAAACATCCCTTTTGCTCATCGTCTCAGTCTCATCACAATCATTCAATCCACAACAATTTGAATCTCAAAAACTCTCGGTATCTGTAGTAAAATGAACAATATGAAAAAAGTACGAGTGCATATACGTCGATAGGATAACGATTCCATAGATTATGTATTTATGCAAATGGGTAAATAATTGTAGTAAATAAAGTATATATGCCCACTAGCTACACTGCAAAGCAATAAGAAAACAATGAAAAATTCCTAAATAATATGATTGACTGAGGAAAATTTTATGTGATAAAAGTAACGATGCAAAATCATGATATTCTTTCTTCTTTGATTGGACTGTCGTTGTCGTTGGTCGCTGTGAAGAAAGGAATTCTTTCTTTTGTTCAATTCTTGCACTCATCTCATGCAATTTACTTACCTTTCCCACGATATTTTTTTCCATTTGTATCGAAAGCAAGAGCATCACTCAATTCAATATAACTAATGTTCGACGTGAGTAGGTATGACTTCCCATCCGATACGAATCATCAAGAATGGAGTATTCTGAATAGCTAATGAACCTTTCCCCTTCAATTGTATTTTTTTCATTTATGCGAAAAAAAATTCCGTCATAAAAAGTATGACGTTTGACATTTCGTAATTTTTTTAAAAAAATTCGAAACGTCATGTCTTCTTATCTGATTGTGAGTTGAGAGAATATAAGTCAGGGATAAACTATGAACACCACTTCTTCCTGCATCCCTAATCCATTAATCGCATAAAATACCGTTATGCGTCCTTGTCATAGGTCTGAATATTTAAGTTGGAACTTGTTTTGTTTGGATTTGGATTTAAAATATAGCCCAATTTTGTCTCGACACCTATCATCGCGCTATTTTCTACTTTACTACTGGAACGCATCGTTTTCATCATCATCATCGCATCACAACATTAACATTTTTTGAGTCGAATAAAACTTATTAAAATTAAAATATGCCACATTACCACATCAAAATNCCTATCATCGCGCTATTTTCTACTTTACTACTGGAACGCATCGTTTTCATCATCATCATCACATCACAACATTAACATTTTTTGAGTCGAATAAAACTTATTAAAATTAAAATATGCCACATTACCACATCAAAATCGAACCCATTCGAAAGAGGAAGAGCATTCAAATATGTGACAACGTGTTTTTGGGGAACTCGTAGTAGATCATATCTTTGAAAAATCCAGCACAGTAGAACAAACAAGAGCAGGCCAGGGCCAATATTAGGTCAACTTTGGATGAAATGGATTTAAATGAGCATAATAATCTCTGCCTTTGTGAGAATTGTAAGTAAGTACGAGCTTCTTCCTTGTTGCAGTTGCTTCGATTGTAATTGTAAAGTAGTAAATGGTTTACGATGCAAACAAGAGGGAAAAGGGCTAATCCATTTTAAACTCACCTCTTTAAAGGAATAGACTCAACTCTGATCCTCTTCACTAGTTCAAACTAAAATGAAAATGCATCCCTTTCCTCGTCTCTTTGTACCTTACCCAACCTTTTTTGTGTCATCAAAGCAATTAGGTTGACTCTAGATTCTGCTGACCTGCATACCCCAAAAATATTATAATTTTTCAGAGTCCAGCGTGACCCAAAGAAAGGGTGTAATAATGCGTGTGTCACACATTCTATTTATGAATGACCAACTTGTTGACTTACTTATTTGTTCTCTGGAGTCAAGTCGGAAGTGGGTTATTTTATCTAAAAACTCGATGTCCCATTTTTCTTGCTTGTTTAGGATCATTATTTGTACTTGATGATTATGATATGATCACCAGAAGAAATGCTGGAAACCGATAAAATGACAAGAATTTTATCTTTTTGATTTTGTTCCTTTCCACGATTAGCGATCGTTTGACTTTAAACTTGAAACAAAACGCGTTGTATTTTTATTTGTTGTATTGATTTGATTATTGACGACATTTAATGAATGGTATGAATGATAATGATCTAAAATTGATTGTAGCAAGGCATCTACTACTCTAACTTGAAAACATTACGTTCGACTGACTATCATTCTTTCTGACAGAAGTTCCAATAAAAATCTGTTGTGTACGTAAATTGCTCTATCCATCAGTATTCGTTTTTCGGCACACATGCACATATTGTAGTATCTTCTTCTCTCATTCTTTCGCGTTTCTTTGTCATCTTTTAAGAGATGTCTGCGTTCATTATTACTGTAAATGATCACGATCGAGTGGTAGTAATAGCCACAATAATTAAAAGACCGATGGAATTGATGACTAGGTAAGAGTTGTCTATTTTAACATAATGTTTGCGACTAGTTGAGTTGAGATGGTCCCTTTTTTCAGTCTTATTCGGTGATTCCATGACGGTGATGACCCGGCAATAAAAGTCTTTGTTCATTTTCTGTGATTGTTTTGTTGTGAATTCACGTGCACTTTATGCTTTAAGTAAAAATCAGGTATGCATATTCATGAAAATAAGGTGTAGCGGTACTTTTCGTTGAATATTTTTTATTGCCCATAAAAGGCGCTAGAAGTTGGAGACTTAAATGAGTTTTTTTTTGTTTTTTTATTGCAGGCACTTTATTAACCGAGACGGAGATAAAACAAGAAGAACAATTTCCTAGAGGAAAGATTGAACACCTGAATTTAAAAAAAAGATTTACCCATACGCAGGAATAATAATGCACTTTGGAGATCTTTGACGATGATCTGTGAGGACATAATAAAATCTCGTGAAAAGAACAAGCTTCTTCATAACAGTTTAAAAACTTGTTCATTTGCAAAACGGTTCAAAATTATTATAGATGGGAATGACCGTATCATAATAGTTCGTGCTTTCTAGTGACATTAAAAAATGATCATCGGTTGTAAAAAAATTTATACCTAAAATTCTTGAATCAGTACACAGTGAAACTCAAAATTCATGCATAATTGGATCTGGCATGTAGTGAGAAAGGAAATAGACTTCCAAGTGAAACAAATCTGTATACCCGACGGTACCCTCGTTCGACTATGAAATTGAATGAATCTAATTTGGCGGATCCACTGTTGTTAACGGGATGTGCACTCAGCGGACCTCCATGGGGAGGTGGGCCCTTTGGAGGTCAAGATTTGATCTCCACCACAACATTTCCAGATGAAGCACTTCTCCTCCCTCCAACCACCACAAATGGTGGAGGACCAGGTGGAGGAGGGAGCTCCCTCCTCTGTAAAGGGTCCCCTCCAAATGGACAAACAGGAGTGGAGCTGGACACACTAATCATGGTTCAGACAAGTGATAGCTTTGCAGAGTTGAAACCCTTACCTCCCTTTGACTACGGCCCTGCAGCATCACAACTTGCTTTACAAAATGATCCCCATTTGCCACAGATGGGATCCTCCGCTAACTCACCCCCGAACCACTTGACCTCGACAACGGGCAACAGTCATCAACACAACAATCCTACTAACACACTAAGACATGGAGCCAGTGGAGGGAGCACAGGAAGTGCTAGTAGTATTGGTAGCTCCCCTCCAGGAAATAGTTTCGGCTCACCCTTAGCAGGTTCCCCGAGCTCATTGTTTGACGTTGTTTCAAGCTCAACGTCAGTCCCCGCAAATATCAAATCAGAGCTGACAGAATATTTACTAAATTCAGATATTGACGATATTGCTGCACTAATTGGAAATGCGATTGCTGACTCGACGGTGCCGAATTTGGGAATTGAACTGGACCAGAATGGAGTAACCTCTTCAACGATAGACCCTTGGACGGAATTGGATGCTTGGATTGAATCGGCGTGCCAGCAACAAGCCAACGAGGTTTCATCAGCGGGCAATAGTTCCAACAATAGTAGCAGCTCCAATGGAAATAGTGGAAACTCCAATGGAAGCGGAAATGGTAACAATACGAATGGTCGTCTTATTGGAAATGCAGGAGCAAATGGCTCAGCAACTACAATAATTTTAGACCAGGATGCGACAATTCACACTTCAGCAGACCAACATTTTCTCGATGGAAATGCTGCGGCGAGTACATTACAAACTTTGTTGGCTGCGGATAGCTTTGCTGGATCCGGTACGAATGGAGGACCACCTCTGTATGGACAACAGGACTTGAAACATTCCGAATTCCAACCGACTTCAATTCTGCAATCCAGGTTAAACTAGTCCTGATAAATTTTGCTCATTTACTTTTATCAATTTTTATTCATTCAACCTGTAGCACTGAATGGTATTTACTAAATGTTTTAAAAACGGGTTTCTCTTCTTTGCCTGTCAAAGCGAACATTACACAGGAAAATTCTTAATTTCTCTTTTTATTTCAAAATCAAATAATCTTCTTTCTGAATAATATTTTCCCACAATTTTCATCATATTTTTTAGTTCTGTTTAGTGAAATGAGTTTTTAGTTTGATTGTAGTAGAATCCCCTTAATTTACTTTAAATTGGCGTCAGTCAGTGCTGCACCGTTTTTTAAATTAGTAATTCACTTTTTTCTTCAGTCCTTTCAAAATCCCTTTTCATCTCTGTAATTACGCTCCTTTCCCCTTCTGCATGCCTGTAATCTGCACGCGCCTTGCCTCTTGTTGTACTTGGGTACATGACGTGTATGTAAGTTTCATTTATAGATTACAAGCCCCGCCTGCTGGGGGACCGCTTCGGACAAATGGACCAGGCACATCCCCAAATCAAAATCAACTCCCAGAGTCAACCACCGCACATTTTGGATTAAAAGTGGATCCGTACTCCCTGGACCCTGGTTCACCACCTTTTATTGATCCAATCACGGGAGAAGTCGCACAAAGACCGCATACCACGCATGTCTCACCTCCCGCTGTGGTAACATCATCAATGATGGGGAATCCAGTGGGTCCTGGTAGTGGATCCGGTAGATACAGAAAATCGTATAAGCTGAGTAGTAAAAGCGGTAATAATCCAAACTCTGGAATGAGTAATGGGAACGGCAACAACCCCAGCTTAGGGAATGGCGGATTCCATGCGGACACAAATGGTTTCCTAAGCGCGTTTGGCTCCCCCACAACAACGTTTGACCATACAAACCCAGGACTCTCAGAACAGGTAAGTAGTGCTAATCGCTTCTGGGAGGTTTATGCATCTCACCAACGTTCCCTTAAACACTCTACTGATGATGAGGCATTCGATGATGACGATTATCATTGCAATGGTGATGGTGATCTTGACGTGAATCCAGTCAATTTTTCAAAACCAGTTAGTTGGAGGATCATTAACAACGTTTCTACCACAGTATGCTTGTTTCATTATATATTTTTCAAACAAAAAATTTCCCGAATTGTTTTTCGAATCACACAAAAACACAAATTCGTATCTCACAGTGCCCCAACACTTTTAAATTACAAAATTCCTTTAAAAAGTCAACATTTCAGTAAAGTTTAGTTTGATGACTAGAAAATTTAGTTGATTAGAATCTCTTGACATGCCTTTAACATCGATGCGCCTTGCCTTACATTTGTACATACATAATTTTTCCCCGCTAAGAAATAAATCCTTCCGTTTATTCCTGCTTTATACTTTACTACAGACATCTCCAAAATTGGGCTTAAAAACGAAGAGGAAGTCAAGTAAGCTGCCATCATCAACTGGTATCGGTAGTCCCCTGGATCCTTGCCTCGAGACTAAAAAGAAAAAAAAAAATATGCCGAGTTGATTTTTAAATAAAAACTCTTTACTACAATCAGTTTGACCAATTTCAACAGGCACATTTGAGGAAACGTTAAATTAAAACACACCAACAACGACGACGTTTTTTATTCAAAAGCTTGTACTTTTGTGTATAGATCATGAAGAAAAAATAAATTACTTCTTAATTGTGATCAGTACTTTTAATATAAAATACAAGATAGGGGACCATACAATAACGACAAAAAAAGAAATATCACAGATTCTATGAGAGGTTCTCTTTTTTCTCATTTGTTATATATTTTGTAGGTTAGTGTAGATCCATAATAAGAAAAAAAAGTATTTTAATTTATATTCAGAGTAAGATAGGCTTAATCTTGTACATATATGACCGTTTCAAAAAAAAAAACGTTTACCATTTTACGCCTTGTTTTGTACTGTTGATTTTTTTTATTTTTGCTCTTTA
The DNA here is from genome assembly GCA_027743895.1 of Seira musarum. NCBI lineage: Eukaryota > Metazoa > Arthropoda > Collembola > Entomobryomorpha > Entomobryidae > Seira > Seira musarum. Next base: position 20,802 of record JAHZMX010005340.1, read on the forward strand.
AACGATTTTCCTGGTTTTGTGAAATGAATGTTCGTGAGCGAATGTTACATCTCCATTTCGATTTTTCCTTACTAAATAATACACTTACTCACGTTAGTTTTCTCTTTGAAATTGGGTAGCGGGACTTCCAATCCATAAGTAAATACTAGGTCAACTTTCTTTCCACAAATATATTTAAACGTGCGTTAAAAAATACCAGAGTACCTTCCCTAGTTCTACTATATGCATGGCAGATATGATTAGAGTAACGATACCTGAAAGAAAATTAATAATTTTTAAAGAACTTCGAAAACATATTCTGGACTTGCTCCTTATTACTTAATTTATTTCAATTTCTTACAATCATTTACGAGGGAAGGAATCCTTAGGCGCAGTTCTTCTTTTTTTTACGTTAGTCCAACAGTACCAAGAAAAAATAAGGCATCGAAATCACAATAGAATCAACGTTAGAGTAGATTTACGTAGTCTGTAACTTTTTTTACCTGATCAGAAATTGTCTAACTGATTTTCAGAAAAAAATTAGTAAATATGTTATGTAGATTGTACGAAACTAATTTATTTACGAAACTGAAGAAAAAAAGTAATTTAATGTCGAAAGTTCCAATTATTTATGACTCCGAAAAATGAAATACGCTGTAGTGCTCCACTCTAAATTTTTCGTAGTATAAATGGTGTTATCTAGTGATCCTTGATTGTGCTTGTGAAATTCCTAATTTATTCTGTGAAGTTTAATGTTAATTACACCCGTTTTCGTATATTTTTTGTTGTTATCTGTAGTACTATTTATTTATCTTCTTTTCTCTTTGAATGTTTTTATTTATTATTTCGGATTGTTTTCACTACGGATAATTTTAATGTCGGATAATACATCAAATTGACTGCTATTCTCATCACAATTGTTGATTTTTGTTTATATATTTGTTTTGTTAAGTTTTGTTTTGTGGAAAAATGTTCTATCTGAATTTGTTATCGTTTTTTCTGTTAAATGAACATTGTTTTAAGGTCTCTTCATGTATTATCATGTGACGTACAAGATTACAAATTAAATAACTGACAATGATCCAGTCGAATTTCATTTATAAATATAATAATTATAGTATAAACGTGTTCCAATTTATTTTATTTCTGAAACCATTAATTAAGTTACAGGGATGAAGGCCTGCAGCAGAGCCCACCTTCTACGTTGCTCGTGGGGGGTAAGATGAGATGTCATTGACTTTGAAGGAAGTCGTCTGAGCTTTACCCTACATTTTTAATTTAAT
>JAHZMX010005341.1:0-10471 GCA_027743895.1 Seira musarum
GTGTGCAACTTATCGCACTCGAGCTCATCTCACTCGGTTCCTCTCAGGATCATAGAAAACACCGCACTGAACTAAAAAGCTCATAAGCAATTCCTCTAGATTGTACGGATCTTGAGTACTTGTTTATGCTTCTCCCCTTCACATCCTACAAAGACGGAAAGAAAAAGTATTCAAGTGCAAGAAACCTAGTAAGAAGGGCACCGTCATGCATCAAGAGAGAATGATGAATTTTGACTTTATGATCGCGAGTATTATTGAATTTGTCCTAATAAAGTGGTTGACAACTTTATGAAATAAGTTGCAAGAAATTCGATTAACGCTGAACCAAAAAAAAAAAACTGCTACGACCTGAAACATGCCCTTGTGAAGATTTCAATGTTTCCGTCCGTCTGTCTGAGTTAAAATTCGATTTGATCAAATCAATCCACTTAACTATATACTCAACATTTGTACCAGGCAAACCTCTAAGGTTTTTTAGACAAATTATCTTTTCCCTATTTTTCTCTGTTCTTCGGCTTTGTTTCTAAACTGTTTGAAATGAAGTCATATTTCCACCAAAAACTGAACTGAAGACTGACCCAAGGACAAAAAGTAATTTTCCAGCCAAGAGGTTTTGCAGATGAGATGCATGTCATCCGATGCAGCCCAAACTCTACTCTTATGAAGAATATTATTCAACCAAAATTTTCTGTTACTTTGATAACAACATTGGAGTAAAAAAAGCAGATAAAAATTGTAGCGCAAAGAAAATTACTCGTTCACGGACAACCATGTTGTTATTTGATGGTGTTACATATACTAATGATGCTTTAGTAAATTACATATTTTTACCTTCCAAAAACGTGTAAGGAGAAAAGTAGGTACTCTCAATCAACTTTTTTATTTGGTTCAGGCTCTCCAAACTAACTTACCTGGCCAATTTACTTCATTCGGCTCCATGCAGTCTCTCTCTCATTCTGATTGCGAATTCATGTACTGCACCGGTAGTCCCTATTCCAATCTGCGAATCTAACTGCATTTCTACCCAAAGCTTAAATCAGTGTTTTGCTTGTGATGTGGTCTGAGCGTGGCTTGATTCTGGTTGCGGACCGCAACTTGCGGCTTGATTCTCATCGATTCCCAGGAGTATGCTTCTCTGCAATCACAAGCTTTGCTTTCTCAGGAAGAAAGAAGAAAAACGAAAATTTAATATGAAATGCATACAATCTCGTAATTTTGTTTATAAATGCGACCACGACGCTATAATCATTGTTATTCCTCAGTATTGAGCTTTTTCACTCTTCATACTAGTCGTAAGCAACACAATTTTGTTTACTGTAGTGCGAAATAAATGCTGATTATAAGTCATTTAACTAGGGAAAACACTTTAAAATCAATACCAAAGAAGCAATCTATCAAGGAAGGAGGTCTGTTTGCCTTATTAATGAATCCTATTTCAATGATTGTCATTCTGCATTAGTATGGATTTATGGTGTTATGGCAGCTACCTTGAAAAAAACTGAACCCGGTATTTTGTGACAAAATTGAATGAAATCGTGCTGAAAGAACACTCCTTTGCTATTCTGTGCTTGTTGGAGTATAAAAACTGAAGAACAAAATCATAAAATTAGACGCAAATGCAGATGTAGAAATTTCACGGTCAGTAATCTGATCAGAAAAATGGTAGTTAAACCAAAAGAACTTGAAAATTCAATGAAATTTCAAGGTCTATACCCAACTTGATTAAAAGTGGTCGCTGGGGAGAGGGAGAGACATCTGAAAACGAAACGAGGCTGGATACGGGTAATAATTTATGAAGGTCTACAATTAATTTCCAAAGATAAATATAGGCCAGTCAGGCACAGACCAGTGGAAAAGGATAAGCATTACATGAATATAATCCCATAAAACTGCAGATATTTTAGAATGAGGGAAGGAGTGAATCAACTGATTAAACTTGACAAGACCAAACTACCTACCTAAAGGAAAGTTATGCCTTTCTCCGGTAAAAGGATGCAAAGAAGCGTGCAAACCACGTCAGATCGGCATCAAAGCTGGAGCAAAAATGCACCTTTGTTGGCTACACAGCGAAAAAAGCAACAGAAGAAAGAGTTGACTGGCTTTTAGGCTAGAGCTGCTGATGCGGTGTTTTAGTGATAAAGGTACATGATATGATGATAAAAACTCGAGACCTAGCCTGAACTCAAGTGAGAAATAGAAAGAAATACTGGTTCTGGTTGGAAAATCTAATTTGACCTTCTCCTTTAATGTTTTATGCACAAGGCATATCAAACTACCGTAAATGTCAAAACAGAAACCTGAGTCCATCCATTTTTACAGTTGAGAAAGTATTCGATTAATTCCTCTTCAAAATGAATATCTAATGCAAGGCTTATAATTTATGTAGCATTATAACTTATATGGGTACATGTATTACCTCTAAAATCTATACATATATTCAGAATCATTGAACAATTTGCAAGGTTTTAAATTGAGTCAAATTGTCAAATGAACAAAGTTTTTGTTTAATAAGTAAAAGCATACATGCAGATTTTATTGTCGGGGCTCAAATTTCAGCATTTACATTGGATGCCTTCTTTAAAGCAGGTTTTGTTCAACGTAGTTTAATAATATGCCTTTCACTGGAGAAACGACCTAACAAGTTGAAGCATTCATTTTTTCTTGTTTCTGTGTGTTTCTTCAAAAGTTTACAATGGCGGGCCACAATAAAGAATCTCATTTCACATTTACTGCTCGTTCCAGTGTTGTTTTTGTTTTTTTGTAAAATAGGTTATGTTTGCCCATTCCATTAACATTATTATCCCATGAATTCATTGCATTGGCATTCTCAAAAATTGGGTAAAAGTACCCTCAAAAGTCCTACTGTTTTCCAGTTTCGGTTTCTGCTTTTTCGTGCTGCACCGACCAACTGAACCACATCTTTTCGAGTTCAAAACTGAGCAAATGCATGTTCAATCCACGCACCAAAAACTAAAGACTATGTAGTTTTTTTTAGCAAAAGTTGAGAAAAATGAAACGAGTGCATATTACAAAAAAGAAAAGTTTTGAGATGTGGGATTTGGGGACTACAACTATGGCTGCATGACACTCGACTCAACTCGACCGTTTGAGCCTTTTTTCACTGCAATACGGCAGGAAAGGCATCCTGCCTTCCTCATCATTTTTTTCAGGAGTTATTTTACTCAAAAGCCAACCAACTGGAAATGATTTTTTATGGAAGTGGACTTTTTTCGGATCATTTCCCATTGGAACTACCCTAATGTGACAGCGGATTGGTCATTTATTTAAAAAAAAGAGATAATTGTCCTGATATCTTTTCCTTCTTAAAATACTCAAAGAGGACACGTTTTGCTCCACATGAACTCATCTTCTAAAAAGGTGACGGAGATATGGAAGTTGGTCTTTTAGCTAATGGTTTTCTGTCGGTTTTGTGCCACTTCCAAAAGAAAATAGTACGAGTTAAATGGAAAAGGGTAAGGTCTAGGTCAAACTCAAATGAGGCTTAAGCTTATCATATTTCAAATGGCTACTGTGGGGTTGCAGGGATGTCGATGGTTTCGGTTAAAAGATGAAACGGATTTTTAGTATGAGGGGTACGTGCTGTTGTGGATGGGATGAAGTTTATAAAAAATGAAACTGTCGATGGGGAACTACAGATATTTCCTTAACCTCCCGAGGTAAAATATGTTTATTGAAAAGAAAATGAAAAACTCAAGATGGGGAATAAAAAAAAAAGAAAATGCACCAAACTCGACACTAAGAGTATTGAGGCTTGAACACCTCCGAGGATATAAAGAGAATGTCCTCACTCTCGGGTTAGCAACAACTTTTCATCAGACAGAAAGAAAAACAAAATGCACAAATACATTACAGAAACGAATAGGGGACAAACAGAAGGTTCGTCCTAGGGGAAATACACACATAGTATAGCCAGTGCAATACATAACATACAACCAACATCATGTCATATACAGTATCATCTACTTATACATTATACATCCGACACTACAAACTCTGCCGTATAAATAAAAGGGATAAATGGTTCTGACCGTCGAAAACGAATTTTTTATCGAACTTTTCAAGCCCCTGTGTTCGATATACAAACCAGTCATACAAACGATTCATTTTTAGCTGATAATGACACCAAAAAATATTAATTATGTTAAAATATGAATTTGGCATTTTTAACGGTTTCTTTGAAACCAAAAACCATCACAACGACTCTTAAACTGAGAAGATTTCATATGTTACTCGCAGTGACCATTTCTTTCCTTTAAGATTGCCCTAGAAGTTTGCATCTTTCAATCGGTGCATCATGTGGAAGACCTTTTCATGACTATTTCTATCCCAGAAATGTACATTTATAGAGTCAGGATTCCTCTCACCTCTGCTATTGCACCTGACCATCCTTGAACCTGTGGAGGCCTTGAAACCGCACATATTTAAACATGTATGCATTAGGAGCTGCATATATAAAAACTTGTTGGAATTTTTACCAATCGGCTGCAGTCGGAAGAATCGGACAAAAAAGAAAGCGGGGACAACCAAGCAACCTTCGAAAGATGTATTGTCTTTAGATAAGAAAACTTGACTAAATTTTTAATCACCATGTAATTGTTATATATTTCACTTTGACTTTGACACTTAGAAGAATAAATATTTGAACAGTTCGTATATAGCTCAAAATGAATCGTTTATGTGACTGTGTACGACAAACAATCTATTTTAATTTTGTAAAATGAAAGCATTCGAATTGTTCGATGAAGTCTTCGTTTATTGCCTTAAAAAATTCGCTGCCTAAATAAAATAGTCCAAAAATATCATTATGGTACTATAGTCCATCATGCGTTTGTCTGATCCCATTTAGTTTAAATCACAATTTAAAGTTGTATTTTTAGGACAAAATTGATCACTTTAATTTGAATGTGCTCTCTGCACAACTTTGCCGAAAATGCATTCAAACTACAAAATGGTATTTGTACATCGCTCAAGAAAATTCCAAACTCTGAATAAAACAGCATAATTGTTGCGCATTTTGGCATTCAATATTGATCCAACATGCAGAGCAGGCTGTTTTTTGTATTTGTTCATCTGATAGTTTGATAAAGGAACAAAAATAAATAAGTATAGAAAATCCGGCACATATTGCAAATTGCGACAAATAGACACTGTCACGGATACAAAAGGATTTTGTTTTGTTAGGCATGAGAAAACTAACCATTTAGAGTAGTTGCTCTGGATATGTTCTCCGACTGCTTTACTTGACTTTCTCCTTCCAGATTTTTTCATACACTATGTATTTCCTCATGTAAGGAAGTGGCTCCGGAAAGATTTACGTACCTGCATAGTGCATGGATTTTTCAAATACGAATTTACAACGTAGTTAGTATATACACAGTCCATATACATGAAAGTTTGTTTCACGAATTGAATGTTTGCGAACGGTAATGTAATACCCAGTGATTCTACTTTTCGAAGATTTTCCTAAATGCGGATTTCCTAAATTATAGTAGATGTACAGTTGCTATGTGTCCAATTTAAATAATTTGTATAGAAAGGCTTAAGCAGAAAACATGCGCAAACAAATGCTGGTATATGAATCCGGTGTATGTAAAAATGAGAAAGCTACTAAAAGGATTAGGTTAGGTAGTACAGTATTCAAGATTTTTAGAACTAAAGCATAAATAAATATTATTTTAATTGCAGCGGTTTTTTGATTCATTGTAGTATGATATAAAAACATCACTTTGTATAAATTGCTTACAAAATACTCAAAAGCAAAAATATGCATTGATTAGATGAAACCTTCCAGTTCCGCAACATAATAAGCCTGTTTCAGACCTAGGTTCCAGTTTCCGGTAACATGCTGCATAAATAGCGTACCTAGTCGCATTTGCTCAAAAAACATTCTTTTCTTCGTAACATTCATAATGGAAAAAAGTGCTATAGTTACAATTGGCATATTTGCCAATTTTGCCGTCATCACTTGGATTTGTACTCGTTTGAGAAAAAATAAATAAAATTGCCACTAAAAATGTAAGCGCTTACTATCCTTTGTTGTTACTTAAAGCCCATATAACGACAAATAGCGCCTTACGGCAATCAACCAAAAGAATACATACCTAGTCTAAATATACTTACAGAACGGATTTCAGCATACTAAAGCAATTGTATTTAGCTATTTACTATTTAGTTTATAATATTTTATCAGTTTCAAAGGATTGGAACAAACAATATTATACTGGAATTGGTTTAAAAATAATGTGTCCGCTGAAGGAAAAATACATGCATGAAAGAACAAAGGATATTTTGTTTGCATGTACATTACTACCTCTACCTCATTCATTTTACCAACTGGTAACTCCATCAAAGAACTTTTTTTAGTAAAATAAGTGCAGGAGTAAAGATTACCATAATTATAGTTACTAAAGCAAGTAGTTATTTCAATTCAATGTGGTCAATCATCCTTGGAAGATTTTCAACAAACAATTCTAAATTCTTTTCCTTCCGCTCCTAAGCCTTTCAAGGAAGTTTATTTGGTTCAGAAATAAGAAGGGTATAAAAAGCTGAAAAAATTAGAGGTAGAACTAAACTATGAAGAACAACACACCATGAAACGTTCACATTTCTCAAATAAACTGACTCATCCAATCATTTGGAAATTTTTTGGTATATTTTTGTCGTCATTTGTCCAAGCCTGTGGTAGTTTCAATTTTTTTCAAAATTATCAATCTCTGTTCATTTCATCTAACGATACTTTCTACTGTGTCACAGTATGGAACCCAAATCTGACTCCACAATCAGTCAGCGATACAACTTTTACAAATGAGGTGAATTCAGAATCCATGGAGAACACAAATTCGAGTTTGGAGCCATGTGACTTTTCAAATTGGAACTCATTCGCCTCATACAAGCAACAATTTACAGTTTCCCACTATCAATGCTGGGATGCCTATTATGAACACGAATGTCAGGAATATTTCTCTGAAAGTGAAGATCCTCCAAAATATTTAATTCTAGATCTGTTTTTCTTTCGCCAGGAATTATTAACTCCAATATTACAACGATTTCAGAAAATGCGAGACTTTTCAAATGCGCTTAGCACACCTCCAGGTTTCAGAAAAAACGTTGACGCTCCAAATATTCTTCTGGCAAAAATACTTTCAGATAAATCGAATTTAACTTTAATTGCTAAAAATTACGCTATAGAGCAAGACATTCCACTTGATCAAACCCCTGCAATATTGCCAGCCGTGTACACAGTTGATGCTAATGGAAACAGCTTGTATTGCCTGTGGCAAACTCGTGGCCAATCACATCTGAATTTCAAGCGACATCCGCGATTGGGCTTCAATTTTGGGTATTGTGACCTTCCAAAAAACCAATCTGAAAAGCCATGGAATTTATTCATTCTTACAACAGCTTTCACTACGAATGTGTGGATTTTACTAGTTGTCGCAGTTTTATTGACTAGTGCAACTATCTATAAATCAATTGAAAATTCCGATTTCACCTCTGTTTTGCTGTCCGTCACATCTCCGTTGATTTCTCCTGTTGTGCAAATCACATCATCAAGTATACGTCGAGAGCCTTTGTTCGTTTCGTGGTTGTTCAGTGCCCTCATCATAACGAACTATTACACTGGAAAGATGACTAGTGAAGATGATTTCTCCTGTTGTGCAAATCACATCATCAAGTATACGTCGAGAGCCTTTGTTCGTTTCGTGGTTGTTCAGTGCCCTCATCATAACGAACTATTACACTGGAATGATGACTAGTGAAGTGATTAGTCCACCTGAGGATGATTCTATTAAATTCCTTACTCAAGCAGAGGCTCAGAATTACTCGATTTTGTTTGATAATCCATTTATTATGAGAATTGTAATGTCCACTATTCAACAATTTGCTCGCCATTCCAAGGACAAAGATATTCATGCTCTAAAATTAATTCTTGACAAATCTAGTTCCAGATCACTTTTCATGCACAAAGACAAATTTATAAAAGAATTCGCATTCAGAAGAAAATTAATTACAGTTAGTCCGTGGCCTTTTGTTTTCTCAAGAGTGAATGCAGCAATGCAAATAATTTCAGAAGTGAATGGTAAGCACCGTTGTCACGTTGGTAAACGAACAATTGCCGAGGGTGAGTGCTTCGTTGTAATCCGACAACGGAGAAATCCAAAGCTGAGGCAGAGTCTTGAACGCACTTGGGAGTCTGGAATTGCGTATTACTGGATAAACGAGTACATGGGATTAATCCATTCAAGGAGGGTACAGGATAGGAACAGCGTCATGAGTCCGATCAAGATCAGACAAGAGTATGAAAATACCGGAGCTAAATCACTTGAAATGGAAGGGAAAATAATTATTGTATTCTTCCTTTTAGGCCTTGGCTTAAGTATCTCTGGCGCTACTTTAGTGACGGAAAAATTGGTTTATTTGTTCAAATTAAGAAAACGTAAACTAAAGAAAAGAAATCGAGGGTAATAATGGGATTATGAGATCAAGTTCGTGAAAAGTAAAAAGCACCATAGAAAATACAATTAACGGTAACTAAACTATATTTATTTTGTTGGTCACTTCATTTGTTCATCATTTTACGAACAAATCGATAATCCCCCCAACAGGGAAGTATGACAATATTGAGTTATTTTTAAAAAATGTAAAAAATAAGAATATTTTAACTAAAAGTAAAAAAAATTTGATTAGTCATGTCACAGTACAGTCACGGACAGATACATTTACGCTACCGTATGGATATTTTTTTTGGATTTAGGAATGACGACACTAATATTTAATTAGGTTTGTTCTGAGTCATCATCCTCACCTTCACTTGAAGTTAGAATCTGAGTTGGTTCTAGTGTTTAAACCCAAAAGTTGAATCTGGGCCTGAATAAAAACTTCCTCCTCCTGGGATTGAGGATTCATACTCCAAAATAGACGACTTTGATAGAACTGAATGACGAGCTGTGGATACTCCTTGCGAAAAGAAGAGGCATAAACTAAAACGGTGTCGTTTCGTCTTGTCCGGTTTTTAAGGTCCGACTTGACCACGTATGTTAGCTCGTTGTCGACATTAATAATCCCTTCAACCGACAAGGGAACCCTTCTGGCAGGCCATTTAGGGTGAATCCTATAACTCTGTGAAAAAAAAGATACTACTCTCAAATGATGGTTAATAATTTAAAAGCAGTATACTCGCCTCATCTCTCATCTGAATTTCTATTTCTAACCTTGACATTTGAGGAAGGTTGCTTAGAGCTGGGTTTCGCATTGGAGAGACCTTTAGGTTTTTCCTGTTTGGCAAACTTTCTCTCGAACATTTCCACCAATTCAAGACAGCCGTACAAATTCTCAATAGGTTCCCAGGTATTGCACGAACCGCTATAACCTTTCCATTTGATCAGATAAAGATCCTGGCCATCGACGACCTGTTTGTCTATGACACGTTCCACAACGTACACTTCCTTATCATTGGCAGCATCGTCATCAATATCAGAATGTGAAGATGCGCCACCACCACCACACTTCTCTACTTCCTTTTCATTTGAAGCAGTTGACGTGGACGGTTTATTCAAAATACTTTCGCTAGTAGTGGTTAACGTACAAAGTCCTGCAGATGTTCCACGCTTAGGGGTCTTGCGTCTGTATTTCTTATTTTTTACATAAAAATGCTCTCGCTTGTGATTATAAGGCCTGGTTGTCATGCTGCGCGTACTCATTGACCTTTCCTGTGTTGGAGTTGGAGGAAGGTGTGTATTTTCATCGGAGCACAAATGACTATCACTGTCATCTGTGATTGATCTGGGTGATACATTCATGGGTAGAGTGCTAGATTCCTCATGATTTTCATCTAAAACACAAAATGTACCCGATAAATTCAATATTCAATGTACAATAAAAAGGATTTTTCGCCTCATAAAATAAAAAGCTGTTCCCTCAATCCACTCTAACCTTGGTTATGGCCTTCATTACAAGTTTGAGAATAATTATCCTCCTCTCTGACTGGTTCTTCTTCGACTGCTGGTCGTCCATACTCAACTGGAGGATAATAATCCGGTTCATGCTGTAGATCTTCTTCAGTAACGCCACATCTGACGCCCGAGACTTCGCTGTCCATGTCTTCATCATAGTCCACATTATTACTTCCATCATCAGCAACGCCCTTTTCTGCTGTGGTTTGCACTTCCCCACTTTCAATGACTTCATACTCAAAAGCGATCAATTCATCTGCATCTGAGGCAAAAGTTTCGAACTTTACGTCTCGAAATTCAATACCATTGACGACATTATTACCCTCCTTATCATGATTTGATGCTGTCACGGTGATTTTCTCGTCATTTGGATGAGCAGAAGGAGTCATGGGGACCAATTCAGGCGATGAAAAAATGCCGAAATCGCCTTCGTCATCGGCGGAAATCGTCAGTATATCTTCCATGAAGTCGGTTTCTTTAGCCATTTTCAGAACTCT
>JAHZMX010005342.1:0-12483 GCA_027743895.1 Seira musarum
CTCAATTGATTACTTCATATGATAAATGATAAAAGATTTACTCACTCCATACGAAGGTTGAAGAAATATGTTTGCATAATAGCTTTTGCAACAATAAATGCAGTTTTCTCTATTGACTTTTTTGTGACGTCAAATTCAAATGAAAGGGAGTTGCGGAAGTTATGTCATGTCATGTCTGTTGCACGAAAAAGTACGTAACTTCGATAACCCCTTCATTAGACCTTAATAATATTCCCATTCATTTCATCTGGTCATCTGCAGATTTCACTTTTACTTTTACGGAGCAAGTCAAAAAGATTATTCTGTAACAAATCCCTCTGTCCAGACTGAATAGTAGACACACACCTGTATATCTACTTATCCGATTAATGAACCATGCAAAATTGGGTCATATTTCTAACACAATGTATATATATTTAGGTACCTAGTCTTAAACTGCATCGGCTTTTTACATTATGGATTAAGGATGTCGGGACATTATCTTTTCGCGGGTGATAAAGCTAAGTATATAATCTGTCGTCACTCGTATTGATTTTAAAGTTCTTGAAAATTGAATTAATAGTCTGGTCAAACAGCATTAAGCCAGAAAAGGACATTTAGAATTCGAAACATCAACCGACAATGTGAGATATCATATCCCTTTAGTACAGTAGCCATTATCATGACAAGTTGGGAGTTACTGAAAAGCCTACGATGAATGATTTATATTGCAAATTGCTTTTACAGTCCATCATCCATCACCTAACTCAAATTCCGGAATGCTTCTCCATTTTCTATGAGTAACGTTGGCTTGCTTAAGTTTCTATTCAGTAAGGATTCAAGTTGGTTTCTTGTGTTCGTATAAGTGGATGAAATGTAACAAGGAAAATTTGCGTACTCAAATTTGCTCTTCGCTCCACTCATTTTGTGAATTTCATTTTCTGCATGATCAATGCCATGAATCTAGTATGTTCACAAACCATCTGCGCATTATGTAAGTATACACATGAAATATTAAATTCAAATTTTTGTTCGACTTTTACCGGCCTAATTTGCTCATATGGCCATTTAAAATATGCAAATGATCAAGTAAATTATTAAAATCACAGACAGGTGACAGGTGTATTATGTGTACAATGCATAGCTACCTTTTTGGGAAAAACTTTAAGGAATAGGGAGACGTTTAGTTTAATCAGGATTAGGATAAGTATGAGCTGGAAAATTGATAGCTGAAATTCAAATCGATTGTATGTCAGTATTAAAATGTCAGGGACGCAACACAAATAGTGTAAATGAGTACTATATGTCAGTCTGTGAAATAAATAAAAAGATTTTGACCCTCCGGCAAGCTGCCAACCGGCAAATGTCCCCAAACCGGCAAGTGTCCAGGCCGGCAAAGTGAATTACCGGCATGTAGCCGGATACTGTAAATGAGTACTATATGTCAGTCTGTGAAATAAAAAGATTTTGTTATTTTTACTCCTAAAATTACATTTCCTACATCCACTTCCTACGACAAATAATTTATTATATCCTAAAACTAAACTACAACTCTACAAACTATGTAATTTGCATGTTCGTTTGTCATTCATGGAGCCAATGAGAATGCGTGCAAAGGCGACAACTGCTAACAATAAGTAGTTGATGTTACTATGATCAACATTAAAATGAATTTTTAAGTGTACATACATGATCCAAGTCAAGCCTGTTGGGACGCATGATCGGAAACTGTGTCAACATCATTTTGACAATCGAATGGAGAGATTTTGTTGAAGAATTTCGATTTTAGATGACAGGTTGAGTCGTAATTGTGAAATGAATGAAATCCACTCATGAATGGAATGGCCTCCGAGCAGGCAGACTTCGGTTAAGTGATTAGCACGACTTTTAGATGTAGTGGCTATTTTAACAGCCGAGTCAATGATAAGTATTTGAACGGCGGCAGCCGACGCAATTGAAAAGCCTACGTAGTGGTGGGTCTTCCTTGTTGAAATTTGTAAAGCGAGATTAGTTTGTGCTTAGCGCGCTTGTCGAAAACATTATGTATATGAATAGTAATATGATAATATGAAATGGATCTAAAATCTAAATTCATCTGTGATTCTGATCTATTTAAAGCATCAAAGAAATTATCTGTTAAATAGTTTAACCAAAAAATACCTGCCATTGTTTCATTAATTGTTTAAGAATTGAGTCCATTCTTCACGACAAAAAAGGTTTTTTATACCATTAACCAAAGCTAGCGAATGATCGATCACAAATGCGCATGTCGTTGAAAGCTCACAAAGAGAGGATTTGATTGAGGTTTAATGAGCTAAAAACACCCATGCTTTTCAGATTGCTAACTGCGTTGCGTCGTTTTATATTATTCTAAGACAAATTCATGCTGCTCATGCCTTTGAACATTGAACATACTTATCAATATCAAGAAAGCTGAACTCGGTCCAGAACAGCATAATTGCGATGCGTTGCGATTGCGATAAAGTCGATTTTTTTTCTGCTGAAATGTCAATTCCGTAAGCTCTGCTACTGGACTAAATTAAATGTAATAATTTGACCTTTGTCATTGTTTGTTATTACGCGATAACCGTGGAGCCGAGTAGGTCATGTCTTATGATCGCAATGTTTTGTCTTGCTAGCACCACTTGTTAAAAAAATATCACTCGTTGACTCATTTAAATTTTTTCTTCGTTAAATAGATTGAAGCCTGTAAATGCCGTCAGCTTCCTCTAAAAAAATCGTGCTTGTGAATTTATTGCTGGTATTACTATAATCGTCACTCCACATAAATAAATATCTCCGTCCCATTTGCTCCTGTAATTTTTGCTGGATTTCTCTTGTCGTCATCAAAAACTTGAAGTTTGCTTGGCTTAGCGAATAGGTTAATAATAATCGCATAAGTGTACACAATTCATAATGTCCAGAATAATGGCTTTCACAACAACAAAATGAAGCTTAGAAAAATATTAGGTAGAGTCTTAAGGATTTATCACCTCTTCGTGTGGAACGATAATTGCACAACCAACAAAATAACTGCTCTCATTATCGAGTCTGTTTGGTCTGCGCAGTATTAATGTGCATATTCATGATTGTTTTTTTGTTATAATGCCTATGACTGCTACTCTGCCCCAAATCATGCACGAAAACTTGGCTCGTATTTTTAAGCCGATGAACAATCGTTTTCATTCACTTTTTTATGATGTTCATGGTTGTAGAATAAAAAAAATAGATTATGACATTACATATTTTCATGACTAGACAAAAATAGCATCAACTGGAAACAAATATCACCACGAAAGGAAAACGAATTTAAATAAATGGAAATACTGAAACTGACATTTTTTTTAGCTTCTCATCAAAAGATCATCACGATTACTTATAATGCTTCCGGCCGACGACACTTTTCATTTCAACAAACTTTTCTTCACTTTGCCTTACATTGTGAATATGACCATGTAGGTATATGTCCTTGGTCTAGATATCCTCCCAAAATCGAAATGCAGTGATTATGAATGTTAAGCAAGTTTCGCCTCACAAGGTCACAGTCACAGCACAAGTCCTTATACATCTTAGTACGTGAGATATGAGTAAGCACGAAACTGTTTACATGTTATGTAGAGGTATGTGTCGTCTCTTTTCTTCTTGTATGAATCACATGAAAGGATCTGATCCAGACTTTTATCCCCCAAAAAATGTGTACAATGCAATGCAGGTATCAACATCAACACTTGAAAATTTCTTGCTCGCAATTTACAACTTTCTCTTATTCACTAGCGATGCGATGACGATCGAAACCGATGACGATAATAATGTTTGTACATTAATGACAATGACTATTAAAGAGAAGGGACTGAATACTGACTGAATGTGTGTGTGAGAGAGAAATAGAGATCAGCTTAGTAACAATATGATAATAACAATTGCCACTCTTCTGGTCAAATAAAATCTAAAATTAGCTGGAAAAAAGGAGAACAGAACGTGGTGTATTATCTAGTTACTAGTATCTAGTTACTTCTCTTGTTCTGCCAAGTCATATGTGCGTGCTTCAGATGGATTTTTCTTATTCTTCTGGCACGATTAGAACAAGACAGTGGAGTAGTAGTAGTAGTGTGTAGTATGTTACTCCAATTACAATATGATGCAAAAAAACTTGACCACCACGGAGGAGCTTATTCATTGCTCCTACAACTCCTACTGTCCTACTGTATGTTTTTATTATAGCTTTTTTAATCTCATTCCTTTATTCCTTTCCTTCCACGAGTAAAAGTTGATATAAGGATGCTACAAGAATATATCCTACGAAATAGGTCAAGTCCATCGATTAACTTTCCAATGCATAAAGAAAAGTGCAATTGGCCACTACTCATATATTGATACTATTACTTACTTATACTTGTATGATGCAGTAGAAAATCATTCTTACTCTTACCTTTCCATTTCGATTAAGCATACTACCATCATCATCATATCATATGAAATGAACACATTTTATTTATATTTTTGCGTTCTCCCTACGAGTTATGAAAACATACATGCACATGTTTTCTCTTCCTTTTCTCACAAAAAAAGCCAATATAATCCATTGGAGCATGAGATAGCGAAATTCCGGCAGAGCTCGACACTCGCCACACAAAAATTGTGGTGGTTAAATAGTAAAATGTTATGCTGATGTTTGACGTTCCTCAAGTTCAAAAGATTTTTACCACAGGAAAAGATAAAATGATAAATGTATTTACTCCTACTACAGTAATTAAACTCCTACAAAATGTAGATGATATTTCCTTCGTAGTTTGTATCATCATATAAGTTATCACGTGACTTGAAGGAGAAAATAATAAGACGAATGCTTTGTATGATTTGCCGAGTGAGCTGAAAAAGTTTTCTTTCCTGCGAAGAAGATAAATTTGAATCGGAGGTGTACAGGCCATTCCATGATGATGATGAAAATAACCTTGTCATTGCAAAACTATTCAAATGACTTTCCTCTTGCGAAATATATGTGCCAGGAAATTGNTGAAGGAGAAAATAATAAGACGAATGCTTTGTATGATTTGCCGAGTGAGCTGAAAAAGTTTTCTTTCCTGCGAAGAAGATAAATTTGAATCGGAGGTGTACAGGCCATTCCATGATGATGATGAAAATAACCTTGTCATTGCAAAACTATTCAAATGACTTTCCTCTTGTGAAATATATGTGCCAGGAAATTGTAATACAGACAGACTTTGGTTTTTAATGCTTGTCTGCAACTCAAATGAACAATATTCCTAATTCGAATTCGTTTGAAAACACAACATTTTGAATTTTTCAACTATTGAACTACATGCCATAGCCAAGAGTTTTGTTTTTCCCGAAGTGTAGCCATAAATGTTGACGTGATTGTCTTTTTATGGTGCTATAAATTTTTTTAAAGTTTTAAAATCCACCAGTTGTTGTTTCTGATTAAATTAAATCAGAATTTTGTTTACGTATAATACGTAAACACTTGAAATAATTACCTATGCATGCATTATAAAACTTGCCCTTTTGTCGCAAACCAAACAAGAAATAGATAGCGGATACACGATTCAATTAAAAGCTATAAAAGCTCAATAAATGATTCCTATGATTTGATTAAAAAATTAATATGAGTCATCATCATATCAATGAGCGCCGCTTGTGGGGGCACTAAATTGCGAGAGTAATACTTATTAGATACCCCAAAACATTTCATCACTGTCGAAGGTATAAATGTCGATTGTTAGATTTCCAGTTATGTCGATTCACGTAATCTTCCAGGAAAATAAAAACGGTTTTAGACGGCGTTTGTGATTAGTTTGCACGACAAGCGAAAGACCTAACCGAAGTAAAGCTACATAGACAAAGACTTTACACATGTTGCAAATTGCAAACTTGTCCTTCTTTAGCGTCAGTGTTATCATTTGTGAGTCCTCAGTTTTACGGGATGGTAGGGAAAATAAAATGGAACTTTTGAGTCTTGCACAACTACATATTGTCAATTACCAATTACTAATTACTAGTCATAGCCATCTACTTTAGTTCGTAGTAAACCGTATGCAAAACATATTGTTATTGTTTTCAAATGGAAACGAAATTCAGTTTTCGATTGACATTTAGCATGCAAATTTTATATATGCCATAAAAAAGCAATGAAAGGAGTAAAAGGACACACACGCGGCGGCATTATCAATATAATATCGTCATCTTCATTTCATAGCAGGAGCAGTAAGATTGCCGATTGCATTAAAAAAGTGAAGGCCAGACTAAAAATCGAAATAAAAGTTTACTCTTATGATGACATCTCAGAGCGTACCTTGATTCATAGTCCTAGTCTAACCCGTTTCATGAAAATTATAACGATGACTGATAACAACGATGCGATGATGCGGACTATTATGCAAAGAAGATGAGGCTGAGGCTCATGGCTCATGAAATGAAAAAGATCAAATCATTTTATGCATATCTGCATAATATATTCACATTCACACACAAGAATCAAGCAAACAAACCAAGTGCAAATGCACTCATTCATCATGATGATATGTAGTGAAAACATTGCAAGGTTAGGATGGGGATCTGTAATCCGTGTTTAGTTTTCTTCATATTTTTGTTCAACCCTCTCCGTCTCCGACACACACACCACCGAGCACCAGCTGGTTTTTCGTATAAGGATTTCAACTTTCTGTTCTGCTTAGGATTACAGGATATATGACACTTTTTTTTGCAAAGGATAATGTTTAGTTCAGTTCAGTTCCAATAATCCAATGAGCCCCGGCTCCAGCTCCGGTAGCAATATCAATACTGCCAAGCAGCATGTCTTTTCATAGATTGTCCACATCATCATAAACGAACACGGTCGTAGAGAAATTGATTTGATTCCTCTCCTCAATATTCGTGGAGTGTGAATTGTTTCACAATCATAATCAGTCAGGTCAGACTCGTTGAAGTCAATTGTGTAGTTTCTACTGTCTGCTGTGCCTTACGTTAATCTTCACCTTTCTTGAGGAGAAGAAGAGAAAGAACGTGCAGAGCTTTTAGTTTGACTTCGACAGATGTGTCAGTCAGAGCCTGGCTTATTGACAAAATTAATCCTTTTATTTTTATGACGCGTTCGTTGAGATTGTTATTGATTGTTTGAATGAAACGCAGTTAAGGAAATAACTCTATATAGAAATTTGTAAAGTGATGCATTTGGTAAGATAAATTAATTTTAATATAAGCATAAAGTAGTTTCTTCGGAATAAATAATAAATGTCATCTTGGATTACTCGTTTTTTTACAGTGAGAAAATGTTGGAGTACGTTCTATGGATGTTATTGATCCTGCTGGCCGGGATATCCGCCTTTGTTTTGGTCAGTTTTTGATAGTGAAAATCTTCACCTTTCTTGAGGAGAAGAAGAGAAAGAACGTGCAGAGCTTTTAGTTTGACTTCGACAGATGTGTCAGTCAGAGCCTGGCTTATTGACAAAATTACTCCTTTTATTTTTATGACGCGTTCGTTGAGATTGTTATTGATTGTTTGAATGTAACGCAGTTCAGGAAACAACTACATATATAGAAATTTGTAAAGTGATGCATTTGGTAAGATAAATTAATTTTAATATTAGCATAAAGTAGTTTCTTCGGAATAAATGTCATCTTGGATTGCTCGTTTTTTTACAGTGAGAAAATGTTGGAGTACGTTCTATGGATGTTATTGATCCTGCTGGCCGGGATATCCGCCTTTGTTTTGGTCAGTTTTTGATAGTGAATCCATATGTTATGTTGCTGTTAATCATGAAGATACAATCCGAATCATTTGTGGAATTGAATATTTTAGTTTTGCTACGTACTATTAAAAGATGTCCATCCATTCCCGATTTGGAAAAGGTACGACTCGGAGAAGTACTATGAGGATCCTGAAACCGGTATTAAGTGCCCATTCCCTAGTTTAAATGATACGCCGAGTGTTACTCTCTCTGTGATAGTGCCTGCCTACAACGAAGAGGACCGATGTGAGGAAAACTTAAAATTTTTAACCTCCTCCATACACTCTGCTGCGAATACTTTTAAATTAATTGAATCTTTTGATTTTGCAGTAACCCCTATGATGGAAGACTGTATGGAATATTTGGAAAGGCGTTGTAAAAATGAGCCTTCCTTTTCTTATGAGATAATCATTGTCAATGATGGAAGCACTGATAATACGTCTGATGTGGCCATGGGATATGTGAGAAAATACACTTGTGAGCGGATTCGATTGCTTAATCTTGAAAAGAACCGAGGAAAAGGCGGTGCGGTCAGATTGGTGAGGATTGATAATGGAATACTATGGATGTATATTAAGGGATCGTCAGGTATTTGGGTAGATATGATATCTGTTTCGTTTTTTAATTTGTTCAGGGGGTATTTAGCTCAAGAGGTGAATATATTTTATTTGCTGATGCTGATGGTGCTACTAGATTTTCGGACATTGACAAGCTCTTTTCGGCCATTCACCCGATTTGTCAGAAAGAAAGAGGTAGAGGTATAGGGCTCGTTTATTATGGTAGTATTGGAATTGGATTCCCTGATTATACTAAGGATAATAATTTATTACCCCATCACAGAAAAATATGGATTGCCCCACTGGCGGACACCTTGTCTGCTGCCCGAATTGTCTTCCCCAATCTCCATATTGAACGATGGTAAGACAAGTTTACACAGTGACCTCCTAGTTCTTGTGAAAGTCGTGACTGACCTAGACCTAATTATGTGAATGCTATTTCAGGGCCTTCGACGTAGAGCTTTTGTATATTGCACAGAAATTACGTTTACCAATCGAAGAAGTTGCAGTTTACTGGACAGAAATTGATGGTACTTATTCAATTATCATTTATATAATTATTATTGGTGCATTTTAAAGTAATTGGAAATAAATGTTTTAGGATCTAAAGTTACGCCTGTACTAAGCTGGATCCAAATGGGAATTGATCTTTTTGCTATATGGTTGCGCTACACTACTGGAAAATGGCAATTGGCTACTAAAGGAGACTAAGTAAGGTATAAAAACAGCACTGTACTTCACTACAGCATTTCACAGTAATTCCTTAAGAAACAATTTCTTACTTGTCGTTTGTTACTTTCTTTTGAATTCCATAAACTTAAGTTATTTAGTGAAAATGTAACTATTCCAAAAAGAAGAAGAAAAAATTCTTTCAATGTTTTTATTTAGGTAATATGTAATTGTAATTCAGTTCTCGTGGATTTTTACTACGTTAAAAATAGCCAAGTGATTGAGGGGTGATTTATGCAACGTAGAATTTATTAAAAATCCTCATAATAATCTTGATAACTTTTATATATAATGATCTACTAGTTTAGCTCTAGTCAGTTTAAGACATCATAACTTGTTTGAGATTTTGGAGTGTTTGTTAAATAACATCAACAGTACATAATATCCGTGGATTCTCATGACTATATTTAAGCAAACTTAATGCGACTGAACAGAGTTGAACTTGTAAAGATGTTTTCAGAGGGATTTATACAAAAGTGAATGATTTGATGAAGCATAAATTTGTTATTTTTCGCCTAGAGAATACCTTTGTTCGTTTAAATTTTCTGCATTTTTATATCTTTAAACTGCAAATGCAAATATTTTACTAAATTTTTATTCAGAAAATTTCCGAATTTCGGACTTAACCTGGAAATACTTGAATTTTTTGAAACATTTCAAGTAGACCTAACTTTAAAAATTTTGGAAATTACGGCAAGAATAGCAACATTTTCAAATGAATCATATTGCAAAAATTGCATTTGGGAGTTTATTCTTGAACATTTGCCAGTATCAGCTCTCGGTTGCCATGTTTCCTATCACACATGATTCATGATCCAAAACAGCTTGTCCATATTTGCATCTGAATAAGTTCCCAGAAGCCCTTGTAGTTTATTAATTTTCACTTTGAGAAATCTTGATGGGATTACTATTAAATCGTTCTATATTCATTATTTCACTGACACCATTTTACATTTCTTGGGAATAAGTAGAGAGCATGAGCATATCAGAAAATGAGATGTGTTTGGTTATGGATTAGCTAGTTTTTCATTGCGTGACCAACTTCTTTTAGCGATTGAAATTTTGATTTCGTCCGCCCGTTTTAAGTTAAATTACCATAATCATTAGACGATCATTTTGAAAAGAATATTATTGTATTTGTCACCCTATATTTTCGGATTTTCGCTTTATGGTAGCCTTTGCATACATCACAGAGAAAGTAGATGGCGGTGCAAATCCGAATTTCTAAGGCAGCACCAACCGAGCCTATCAACTTTCATAATTGAACACACATCTGATAAAGTAGTATCACTACAAAGAAATAAGTTTCACCGTAATGAATCGATCGATGCGCTAAATGTGAGTACTTATGCATGTCAGGGCGTACAAGAGCACTTCTTTTGATGATCGTTAAAAGCCCTGATAAGGATCTTTCCCTGGCCAGGAGCGTTTTCGGTAATTTTAGTCAGCCATCACGAATGTTGCCACCTGCATTGCATGTGTAATGTGTAGAACCTTGCCATATTTAATACTCACGAACCTCACAACGAACATGAAATCGTTTTCAATTTTCAAACCTAGCAATCAAGATGACAGCTCAAGGAAATGCTAATGTGACGCTTGACGTCTTTTTAGTGCCCACTCAAAGCGCATGCAAAATGTAATACGTTTGAGAGAAATGGACATGGCAATAATAATAAAAGAGCTAGAACAACAGAAAAGGAATTGACAGCCTTGCCTGTTCAAAGTTACTTTTTATTTGACCCGTCCGGTCCCATTATTGTTGAAGTGTTTAAGGCATGGCTGACTGAATCTATATATCTTCAAACCAATCTTCCTTCTTTAAGTTCCCATAATCCACTTTTCTTGAGACATCACTGGCGGAAGTCGAGTTCTGTTTTGTCTGGTCACCACTGATTTATGAAGCATGGCCTTTTTTCCTTCCTTATTCGCACAAAATTAACGACTGCTTACACTTTAACTGGGGACTTCGATTAAATTTGTAATATTCGTTTTTCTTAATACATTTTCAACTTTGGTCATGAGCCAACAAAATCATAGAGGAGCTAATGAAGCATTCCGTGCTGAAATAGAGGTAGTCATCGTTAGAGTCATTTTGGTAGCGGTGGACACCCACATAAAAATGGACGAAAGGGAAATGGTTTTAAGAGGCACAAGGACTTCCACAGTCAAAGGATAACAAGAAAAACTCACTCTCAAGCATCTCGATTTGCCCCTGTAAGCCGGCTTTTATGCACCCCTGGAAATCAACGATCCAAGATCAAAGCTTACGCTTACGTGCAAAAGCTGGAGAATGCTTTAGTCGTGTGTAAGGAAAGTAGTCGAAGGCCGAAGGAGAGTTTTTTTTATTATGTTGTTAGAGTAAAATACAATCGTTGTCGATTGATAATGAAAGCGAATGTCAGGTGAAATATTAGACCAGACCAGTGGAATGCATGTGGGGGGTTCGATGTATTGAAATGCAGGTAGGCAATCGCAGTTCGATAAACATCAAATTGCATTTTATTTTGATGGATTGTAAAACATTTTGGTGGCATACCATGATGCACATATCGCCCACGAAATCGAGTGTTTTTGGATTTTTCTTATAAATTACTTTCATTTTGTGTTTGCAGTGACATTTACCGAGGTTCATCGGACAAATGCACAATTTTGCTTTAACGGATTTGATACTTCAGCTAAATGTCTGAATCACAATGAAGCAGTGTGACAAATTATCACGATTATTTTTTTATATGCAATATTTCCATTCTACTTCACTCCCATAAAAATGTGCATAATATAGATGCTTGGCTAAGATATGGCGAGGCAGTTTTTTCAAAAGTGCTTAAAAGTGTGAGGTTAGGTGTAATGTTACATGAGTTCGAACAAGATGTTGACCTACGATAAAGAGAAAATTCGTGCGGAAACATGAAATGTGGGGATTTTGCTTACTTTTCTCTCCTTCCATTATACAGTTATTTGAGCAGGGAAGAACGTGAATTGAAAAACCTGGAATAATGCAAGTTGGAATCCTATTGAGGGGAAAAATACCAAAGTAAAAGTTGTGTTGCTCATTGGAATGAGAGTTTTAGAAATAATTTAGAGGTAAACTTCCACAAAAAAAATCAGAAATGTAATATAGATTGGAAGAGACTTGGAAGGCTTCTTTTCCATTTCTATATTAATATTCGATTTCATAGTTCATATATGCATAATATGTAGGTACATACAAAATCCTAAAAATTCTTTTGAAACCTAAAACCTTAGAATTTCATTTTCTCGACATACATGACAATTATATTGGATTCAGTGTCATTCATACTGCCTATATATATTTATATGTATTAATATTAAAAGCTATCATAATTGCAGAGATTTGTCATTTCGTTTTAAAAACAATGAGAACTAGTGCAGTTAAAACAGCGATAAGGACGTAGCTGAGTAAAGGGTTAAATGCTGTTTTTGGCATCCTGTTATAATGTCTTGTTGAT
>JAHZMX010005343.1:0-27271 GCA_027743895.1 Seira musarum
CGAGTAAGCCAAAATCGAATTTTGTAACGACAAAAAGAGTGACAAAGCAGGTTGGACACAGCCATCATGTAGGGAAGACGAAAGAAAAGGGTCCAGATCTACAAGTTGCAGCTACTTCTAACAAATGTGAGTTCTCAAAATAAAAGGGGCATTATGAGACAAAACATTTGAAACGTTGAATATTCTCTTTTAGTATCCCAGCGTCCTAATGGTAACGGAAACGGAAATCCCTCCTCCACGGAAAAGCGTTCGTATTCCATTAAAGGTGATGACAAGTACAGCTTTAGTTACGCAGTTAAAAACGATGCATTCGGGGACGTCAAGTCTCACAAGGAAAGCCGCGATGGAGACCAAGTGGAAGGTGAATATTCCATGCTGGAGGCGGATGGTTACACGAGAGTGGTCCGCTACACCGTCGATTCAGATCAAGGTTTCAAAGCGTCCGTAAGAAGGATACCACCATCATAAAAAATATTACATTTGTAAACCTTGTAAATTAAGTAAAGTATGAGTGCTTGGTGCCTTTCTTGTGTAAAAAATTGATTTTGAATGCTTGCATGTTTCTCTTTGTAAATGTACGAATGTCATGCGTGGGCGGAAATAATATTTTCATTTGTCAAATAAGTGCGTAGCAAAAGAGACCGATGTTTTGTATTTTTTAAAGATTTTTTATTCACTACTACTTGTATAATAATATTTTTAAGCACAACGTACAAAAAAAACGAGAAAAATCAAATCAAAATGTGAAAAAAAATCGTGATGAAATTAAACGAAACTAAAAACGAACTAAAAGGAAATACTATACAATTATTTCGATATCTTCATTTTCTTAAACAGACCAATCACAACAAAATTCAAACAAGTGCAAAGTCGCAAAATTAAAAATTAAAACGTTTTTTTCGTTTGCATAATAAAAACCAACAGCAATAAAAGATGCGTTATCCTTGCACGCGCGAGAGCAAGACCACATACGATAAATTTCAGGTTCAGTTTGATCATTTAAAATAATCGTATATACTTCTTAATGTTAATCGTCTCCTCTTCAATTCACTCACTCAACTCACCTCAATCATAAATTTCTTTTTTATCTCCATCAAAAATAATTTGTTAGACCTACAGACTCAAACTACCTACACATACCTATACATCTGCATTTATGTATTTTTTATTAGTGTATTCATCTCAGAAATTCTAATTTCTATATTTTCATTTTCAGTAACTAATTTCCAGGTAATTTTTTTTCTCAAGTCCTCGTAAAACTTTAAGATCTAACATTATTTGAATAATAGCATCTGTCTGTGTTAATATATTTTTGTTGAATTTTGAAATCTTTGAATTCCTTTTGGGATCCTTTTAAATTCTTGAGGTCATTTGGCATATGAAGGCAAGCTCCGAAAATACATTGCGATTGCATTACAACTGCATTTACATTACATACACATTATGTTGCATATCAATCATATATCATATCATTGCGCCCGTCCGCGTGCGCTCGTATAATCTTTGACTTTGAAAACAAAAGATTTTCAAATCTTGAACTTTTTTAAAATTTTATTTCATTTATGATATGGAGATCTGGAAACAGGAAGCATTTATCTATTTAAAGTATTTTAAACTTTGCCTTGATTGTAATTTTAGATTCTGACATGATCGCTGTTCTTGATTCGAAGAAAGAATTTACCTTGTCATTATCTCGTCAAATTACGTACTTTAAGCAGTTTTACCCCTTCCCACTAATACAATGATAAAGTAAAAGGAGAAATAAATGTCGCAGTCATTATCTAAAAGGTTTCATAGTTAAACAGCCTTGTCAAAGTTATAAAAGTCGAGCATTAAAAACAAACGAAATAATTAAATGCATTAAAATGAATGTTCCTTCAACTTGAACGAACGACAATAAAAAAACGAGTAAGATTAAAAAAACAGCAATAGAAGACATTATAAGTATGTAGGTATTCAATTAAAATTCTAAGCTCGTAAAACAATCAAATGCGATCATGATCATAAACAGTGATGTCTGCCGAAAGCAAGAGCTTTAAGGTCAATTAAAAATGTTCGAGTTTGACCAGTTCATTAAATTTGTCCTGTTGTCGGTAATTTGAAAGATTGTCGGCGACTGCATTGCATTGTCCTACTGATGATGACACGTTTTTTTAGAGTGAATGAATACACTTTGAAAATTGGACCATATTTTTTGTTATCCTCCGTGATTTCCGAATTACAAGTCCCTGTGATCAATTTTTTTTGAAAGTTTACCGTTTATGAAAAGAATGTGTTGTTTTTTGTTTTGGGGCTCTCTGTGTTCTGCGTAGGTCAAAAGAGACGCTTTTCGTATGAGTAGAGTCCGTGGACACCTCCTTCGTGCTGAGCTGATGGAGTACGCTTCTCGAAACGGATTTTCCCTTCGTAAGTGTGCTCCTGAAGTTGCTGTGTATTGCGGATGCCCATGTCCTGGTAGCTATGACGAATGCCTGTTTCCAGATATGGGAGGAACCTAAGAACGGATCCCTTGTCGACAATGGAGCCACTAACTCCCTGGGCGACCTGTTAATACAATTAAATTCATTACATCCTTTGTATCTTTTCTTGAAAAATCATGCATTGATTTAGGCTTTAATAATTTACCATAAGACGGTCGGAATCCGAATGAAAGTAACGATTCATTGCTGCAGATGCTCCACACCCACCTGAAGAAAAATAAAAATGATATTGAAATATCGTTTGAAAATTAAAAAAATTGAAATTATTTAAACTGTGGAAACCTTACCTTTATTAGTCGTTGATGTGGAAGTTTTGCTAGAAGCATCTCTCCTCTGCATAGCCTCCAAGCTTCCCATGCCTCTGTACTTTTTAAGACGGACCCCATCGGCAAAGTAATACTCGCCTGGTGCCTCCGTCGTCCCAGCCAACATGCTTCCCATCATAACTGTACTTGCACCTAATGCCAGTGCTTTGATGATATGACCAACACTCTGGACACCCCCATCAGCAATTACTGGAATGCCTCGAGAGTTTGCATATTTTGAAACGCTGTATACGGCAGTAGCTTGGGCTCTTCCTACCGCCATTACCTCCTGAGTGATGCAAATGGATCCAGAACCCATTCCAACTCGGAGTCCATCGGCTCCAGCGTCAATGAGGTTCTTAGCTTGCGCTTTAGTGACAACGTTTCCAGCGATTAATTCAATAGAGGGGTACTTTGTCTTGATATATTTGATCATTTCGATTTGGAAGATGGAGTTGCCCTGAGAGGAATCAAGAATGATGACGTCAACACCTGTAAAAACAATTGACTACTTGTTGAAATGTGTTCTGTTGCAGTTACTCATTTTTATTTACCGTTTAAGATTGTGTATTTGGCTAGTCTTTGCTTACTCGAGACTAGGGGCAAGTTCAGTGACAAGTTTCTAGTCAACTTTGTCTGTATTGTCACATCCCCGGGGGAGAAGTCAATGTATCCGGGGAGAATGATGAAATCATTGTAGGTTAGACCGTCTTTGTTCTGGAAGAGTTCCGTACAGGACATACCATCGACGAGATCGGAATCGGTGTCCCCAATCCCGTTCATTTTCATGGTGCCGTTCATTCTCGTTGAGTGCGGAATTTTGGAAGATTTTCAGTAGTGACTTCTGAGAATTATACATAAAATAAAAAAGAATCACACATCAGAATCATATCATAAAAATTTATGTGCTTTTTTTGTATCCAACTTACAGCACTACTACAACTTTTCCCTCTAAAAAATAAAAAGTGCGATAAAAAATCGCAGAAACAAAAAAGATTGAGTTTTTGCTAAGAGTGGCGTGGTTTGCACGTGTGCCTAACCGAACCAAGATGGCTTATCTCAAATGATGTACACAGTTCTTATCCGACACACCTGAACTGATACAGTGCTCGAAGGAAACTGAACTCACTGATGGTGAGTTGCGTTTTTGTTTGCACTTATTTGGAACAGGCAAAATATCAGTGACCTGTGATGATATTTTTTCCAACTTTGTTGCCCAACTTTTTGAGAAACAAAGAGATAAGAAAATGTAAATGAACTCGTCAAAGAAAAATTATTGAAACCAAACGATAAAAAAGAAGCGATTCTTCCGGTTTGAGGTCCACAAATGAAGAAAATATTTTTTCCGGTACGTTCAAAAAAGCGCATGGGATTCTGTTCAGAAATGGGGACTTGTACAGCCAACCGCCCAGAGTTTTGCTCTGACATGAGGCAAAATCCAGACTGAGACGAGGAGAAAAAGATGTTCACCTTTTTTCTTTCTGAGGAGGCAGACTCTGAGATCGGGATGCAATTTTTAGACTCATATTAAGTTCGTGTCGTCTCGTCGCAAAAAAATTAACATTACGGGACGGTGACGATCTCCTGAAAAAATATTTGTGGGGTTGGGCTAAATGTACATGGAAAGCAATCATGACTCACGCGAAAGCAATAAATATCCTCGCACGTAGGTATACACATGTATGAGTACTAGTGAATTTGCACATGATAAGATGAAGGCAAATATGTATAATATATTAAATGAAGATCAGGTTCTGAACGTACCAAAAGCATGTAGCCAAAAATCTTGGCTTTGCTCCGTCAATTTACGATGAACTCCATAATCATAAAAGCATACAGAAATATACTTTTCGATTTTATTTGCACAATTAAAGTCAGTGAAATGACGTAGGTTGAATTACATCGAACTAAGCCTCGTGTCCTTCACTTTTTTTCTACGTCGAACTTACTAAAGTAAGCACTTTTTGTCATGATAGAAGTCATTTCACTAGCCACCAATTTTTTTCTCGAACCGAAGATAAGAAAACATTATACGCGGGCTTAGCAATTGTAAGATAAGTCAAGTGCTAAAAACTCGCAAACCAACACTTCATATAGTGGATAAATGAATATGGCTTAACGAAGAAGTCGCAAAAAACAGCAATAGCTAGGATTGCAATGCTCGCTTCATAAGAATTTACTTAAGCTTGCTTATCATTTACCAGGAATTGTGAATTAGGAGAAATGTTTGATGAGGATGAACACATGAGCCATGAGCTTCCAATTCCAAACCACAAAATCCACAAAGAAGGTTATAAGCAATAGTTTATGCATGTAGAAAACCTTATTTAGCAGTTTCTGTAACAAGTGCCTATATAACAGCGACAGCGACTGCCACTTTCGGAACTCTACGGTAAGCATGCCGAGCCCGAAGAGAGGATCTTTGTTAAGCTAGGAGGAGGATGTATGCATAAACTATGAATATGAAGGAATGTTTTTGTGCCGCTGCTGGAGAATAAAAGCGAAGAACACGATCATAAAACCCGATTTTTTTTGTTCTTCTCTAATAAAGCGTAAAAATATTGTGCTTGTGCTTGCAACTAGAACTAGATGTTGGGTAATATGCAAATGCAAAATGTTTGCCTTTTTTCGTATAACTTACAAAGTATTTTTTCACTTAGCGGACAGTCGGATGGAGAATAATGAAAAGTGATTTCTTGTGCTGGAAAGAATAATGAGAATATCAAGGACATACGAAAAAGTGAAACACTTGCATTCTTCAGTTCAAGCAAAAGTCAGGAGTCAAGAATCTTTTTTCGTCGGGTCGGATCTAGAAAAAAAATGCGATAATGGAAATGTACTGGAAGGAATAGAATGAAACTTGTTATGCGGATTTTCAGAGATTACTTTTAAACAAGAGCATTTTTTGTCATGTAATCTTTGTCACCCTCGCGTTCGCACGGTTGAAATGAATGTGCTGAACTAACAGTTTTAAGAATTAAGATTTTATTAAGAAGGAAATCTAAAGGAAGATTTAAAGCCATGTAAATTGTAATAGTTTGCTGGAAAAGAGGATTAATGTTTGCTTTGTCACAACCCGAAAGAAAAAATTGAGTCAGCAAAGTGTAAATATGAACACATCTCAATCAGAAATTTGTAAGGGTCTAAAACGCTGGATGAAAACAAGTTTGAATTCTATACTAAAGCAATCTGGAACTGGAATCATGATTATGGTTTATAATTTGCAACATGCAAAACATCCAATTATTTATTCCAATTTAAGTGCCAATATACATACTTACAATATACAAGTAGGTAACTCATCATGAAGTAAATGTGCACGCAAACATGTAAACAAGCACCGGCCGTCTCGTCCAATGTCGATAGTCGATGTAATGATGATGGAATGCTTTCTTCTTGCATGATCTCACAATAAAATCTATGTGCATGCAACCGGTCAAAATGTGATCATGAGGACCATGAGAAAAAATACTAAGGATTTATTATTTCCCAGACGTCTCAAAAAACTAAATCAGATTTGCATTCTCATATCAGTGTTTGCCCTCCTTTTACATCGTTCGTTATGAAAACCCTAACAAACTCGGCTTCTTGGTTGACTAATTGGATTCCATTTCCGAAATGAAGCAATCGAAACTGGCTTTTACTGGAATTCAGGAATCAATAATAAATAAAATTACTAAAAGATGAAATGATACTTCGTGTCACAATTCAATTACAGTGGACATTTCCTAACAATATTGCAATTATTAGGTGATCGATCGATATGCTCACAATCAATTACTTATTTCTTCCTCAAGGCCACCTATATTGCCACACATTTTCTTCCGGGACTTTTTTGTTTCGGTTCGAACGTAAACTTATGATTTATGAAAGTTTCAAAAATTGATAAAAAATAATTTACAGGACTTACAGCTTGTTGGAGCAGAATGCAAAAAAATATATCTTTTTGCGTGGTTCTGGTCTGTAACCCGGAAATAAAAACAATTTAATCAAACAATAAAATGCAAACTTACTCGTGGTGGTGCGTGCGTGTTTTCTCTTCCAAAAAACAAAGACGACTGACGACGAAGTCGAGACTCACCACTAAAATCCAGTTCTGGATTTTCTTGGGTTGCTGATCCGAGGAAGACTGAAAATCACGATACGACATGATAATATGTCATACAAAAATACAGGGAGGGATACACCCCCAAAAAGGCAAATAAGTACGATAAGAAAGAAGATAATATTGTTGAGGCATTCCATTGACTTTACCACATAAAGATGTGCCTTGTTCTCTGGACTTGTGAAACCAACGAAAAACGAGAGAAGTGGTCATTTTTTCATGGTCTCAGTCAGCATTTTTTACTCTTCTAAGGCTTTAAGTGGCTTAGACTAATACAATTACAGTCTTATCGTTCTCTCCTCATTTTTACGTTGCTCAAGATGATAAAAAATGAATGCTGCACAAAGAAAGATATGTTCACAGTCCATTACATAGGTTTGGTGTGACTACATTTCCATTGTATCATGTCATATAGCTTCTTAAGCTGTTACACAATGCAATGCAATGAAGAAAACCTGTCCTGTCTCCAACTTTTCAACCACACCAAAAAAGAAAAAGGAGACAGGCGAAGCCATGAAAAATATTTTTTTTTTAATTTCGTGTAACACGTGTTTTTAATGGTTGGACTTGGTAGTAGCGATGTGGCGAGTTGAAATCGAATGAAACTTATTTTGCGCACAAAAAATATCGTGGTCACTTTTAGATTCATTAGACTAGAAGATTAGATCTACTAAACTACCTAACTTAAAGTTAAGCGTAGTTATGTATAAAATTCTCTTTTGAGCTTTCTGAACAACTTGCTTTGTATTTCATGCTTCAACAAGAAAATTGAATAACATGTTACGTTGTAATGTCCATTGACCACAATGCTTCCAATGCACTTACATATTTCTTTTTTAATACTTTAGTTAAGATTAGGACAAGATTCAAACGGCTACAAGTTTTAGTTAATTTTTTATATTGAAGAATTCACACGAGAGCATATGAATAATGAAATCATGATATGAATACAATACAAAATTCAAACTTCATAATTTGTACGGAATTCTCTTTTGAGCTTTCTGAACAACTTGCTTTGTATTTCATGCTTCAACAAGAAAATTGAATAACATGTTACGTTGTAATGTCCATTGACCACGATGCTTCCAATGCACTTACCTACATACATATTTATTTTTTAATACTTTAGTTAAGATTAGGACAAGATTCAAACGGCTACAAGTTTAAGTTAATTTTTTATATTGAAGAATTCACACGAGAGCATATGAATAATGAAATCATGATATGAATACAATACAAAATTCAAACTTCATAATTTGTACGGAAGGAAATAACAACTAAATTGCAATTCCTTTAAACTTAATTGAACTCACAATCAAAAGTCATGAGATGAGTCATGAAAAGTTTATTCCATGCAGATTCAAATGTACTCGCGGGAGGGGACCGGAATAATTATTTAAGATATCGTGCGCAGAGATGATTGTTTAATATCTGAAAATAGTATCCCAAATGTATTTTTTAAATACAAAGCCCTCGTGAAATAAGCGAGGGAACCTGGCTGGAATGTTTTTTTTATCAAAAATACATTTGTACGTTGAATACGTTTTTAAAATTAGTTCATTCATCTGTGTGCATAATTATTTTTAATTTTTGTTAAGATGCACGAATCACGCATGTACTGTGATTAAGTACAATCAAAAATAAAATTGATATGCATGTCAAGCAAATTACAGCAGGGACCAGAGCAGCAAAGAAGTATGATTTAGATTCGCTTTATAAACCTTCTTTTGCATTTTCCAGTGCTTCATTTAAACTTTTGACTCTGCGGAATGAGATCGATTCCAGTTTAGTGCTTTTAAAAATATCATCTTCACCGCCATTCCTTCGCTTCAAATGTGTTTCGAAATTGTTGATATCTGCTTATCAAAAATGGAAAATAGCACTGCATTTAGCGTAGCCGCTGACATTCTTGGTCCGATTTTCAATCCCGTGTCATCGTCTGCGCCTTCTACAATCACCGGACTCGGAAATTTCCAGCCATTCCTGTCCCTTACGATCTTAATCATTGTTGGCATTCTATTTAATAACGTCGCAACCACGATTGGGGATTTAGAAGGGAGGAGTAAGCAGTTGGGGAAGCATGAAAATGAGCCGAATAAAAACACAAGATTAAGATCAAATCGACGAAAGTCCATTGGAACATCTACCGAGTTCGGTGAGATCAGTTAAACAGCAGGGACACGTCAGAAACGGTGAGTAGATATTTTTTTTTTAAAATATGAAGTGAACTATTTTTTTATTGCAACAATCTTCAATTGCTTTTTAGGTAGCGGTGAAAGGATTTTCATTTTTTTCTGCTCAGTTATTATTATTTTATAATTGATACAAGATATTCTTGCGTTTATAAATAAAGCTTAATTATTTGTTTTCTATAAATATGACTAAGTATCTAATTATAGGATCAGAAAATAAATTTTTGTTGCTTTGAACTTTTTTTTGAAAAAATAATAACTTTCATGTATCACTCGCGACTCTTTCGCCGTTGTCCTTCAGAAGATCGCCTCCCATGTCCATGGTTGTGATGACCATGGTGCGCACCGGTTTCATCATGGTTGTATACAATTTGCACTGGCATTTCAACACCATGATTCCGTGCGAGCTCCTTCATTTTACGTCTTCTATACCTCCTCCAGTATCTTTGAATTGATAAGACAGCATTATGCTGCACCTTCCAAATTCTCGTTGTTGAAACCAACGGTAGAATCCTCTTCTGACGGAACTGCATTGCAAAGCGTCTATTAATAATTTTTTGAATTTCCTCCATTGGTCCCTGTTCCCCATGTCCCATCACAAAGACAATGAGGTTTCTCATCACATCATAAATTTGGATTAGACCACCTCTGTAAATGGGGATGTCCAAGGCAGTAATAGCTGTCTGGTTTGGGTATTTCATCCTCAAAGGGGGTTCCAAAATGTCCAAGAAAGGGGCTAGATAGCGTAGCTCAATAAATTGCATCCCATCTCCATCGAACCTGAAAACGTAATAGAAAAAAGCAAATGCATAAATCTTGCAAATATAGAAGTTGACTCATTGAGTCTTAAAGGTTTTAATTGTTAGCTCACAATGCCCACTTGTCCAAGAATATTTCCACATCATCTCCGGTTACTTCATACTCATCTTCCTTGTTCGCTTGGTCGAAATTCTCCAGAATTATGGCGATGTACATATTCACGATAACAAAATTTGTGATGAGAATATACGTGACTACAAATATTATTGCAACCGCCCAACCAACGCAGCCTTCCTCACAGTCCTTTGTGGAAGTATCAACAGCCCCACAGATTATATCCAACGGCATAAGGGTAGACAGAACGTCGTTCCATCCAGCAATTGTAATTAGTCTAAAATTTTTAACCGTTTTTCAGAACTTGATATGGCTTTAAAAACATGATAAGGTTTCCGTAATATACCTAAAGAGCAATAAAAACGAATGTGGGAATGTCTCAAAGTTGACAATCTCATCGAATGCTCCTCCGTGTCCAAAATTACCGAATAAATTCATTCCAAGAATGGAATAAATGAACATAACCAGGAGAAGCAACGCTCCAATATTGAATAAAGCAGGAATTGAGACAAAAAGAGCGAACACCAAGCGTCTGATTCCCTTCGCAGATTTCATAAGTCGCATCACCCTCCCCACCCGCAAAATTCTACATAAGCGAACCACGGAGGGTGGAATGGGAAAGTTGTGATGGAGCAAGTCCCCAATGGCGTAGTCCACGGTAGAAATTGCCAAGATTACCATATCGAACACATTCCAAGCGCTACGAAAGTAGTGGCGACCAAGTCCTAACAATTTTACTATTGCCTCTAGATATAAGAAAAACAAATTATTTTTTAGAAACAAGATTCGTTTTTACTCATTTAAGTACTGAATTTGCTACCCAAAGTGTAAATGAAAATAAAAAAGGCGTTTAAAGACTCTAAGACTGCATCTGCCATTACTCCATTCCCATATCCATCGCAGCACATGACCACCATGTTCAACACAATTATGACGAACATGAAAAATTCGGTCCTAATTATAACAACGAAAAAAAAAACGACCAGTGTTATCACTAATAATACAAACTTGAAAATGTACTTCAATCAAAACCTCTGAGAAATTGCAATCTCCAAAAATGCAAGCCGGGCAGGATTTTTTGGTTTAGCAATGACCACGCGAATACGTTTCCTCCCAAGAGTCTTGATAGCTCTGTAATATCTTAGTTGAGCAGGGCTCATTAAAGCCTCGTATAAGTTTCCCTCGAACTATTTTGAAAGACATTTTTAGGATTTATACTACCAGTTTTACGGTTTTAAATTTTTGAGTTTTTTACGAACTATAAACAAAAAGTCTATAACAGATTTTTATAAATGTAATTCACCTTATTTTTGAGCATGTTAAAGTTGTCAATGATGACCCCAATGAATAATTTTGTGGTCAGGAATCCTCCAAACAAGCAAAAAAGGCCGAAATACGTGTATGCATAGATGTCATAATCTCTCAATGGTTGCTGATCGACATCCCGAGCATCAATGCCAGCTCGAATGACATCCATCCACCCCTCAAAAGTTGCCTACAAAGATATGTAACGAATTCAATAAGATATTGGCTTAAACTAAATAATTTTTATGTATTGGCGCCCAATTACCAAATATAGGAGCGCCAAATACGCAGCAGGCACAGAGTCAAAATTTGGGAAGGTATTAACCCATGCGAAATTATGACTTTTGATTTTTTGACAGCAGACTTGCCTGTTTGGGGCAACCTGAGAAAGATTTTTAAAAAAGAAGTAGACAGCAATATCTGGTGGACTGCTTAAAAATGGTGCTGCGATTATTTACCGTCGCATCGACAACTTCTCCCAAATGGTTCACGCATTTATGGAATCTCCCCTTGAAAAACTGCACCCCCATTATGGCAAAAACCAACCAAAAAACAAGACATACGCAAAAGACATTGAATATTGCGGGTATGGCTTGCAGGAGGGAATTGACGACGATCTAAAAATTACAACAGCAAATAATAGATGCACCAAGAATGTAGTTGTTAAAGCTATTTCTAGTTTTTGTACCCTCATTCCTTGCCATCTTGAAATAGCCCTCAACGGACGAATGCATCTAAATGTTCGCAAGGATTTGAGTGATCCCAACTGTGAAGACAAATTTGAATGCGTTCCATTTTCTCTAACGTAGAGATCTAACAGCAAAGAAGCGACTCCAATCTAGAATTAAAAAGGATATGAGAATGATATACATATGATCACGCGGTTAATATACCTTAATTTGGTTATTTGAGCACACTTACCCACACTACAACAAAGTCCAGCAGAAGCCAGGGATTAGTGAAGTAGCCATATATACCTCTGGCAAACAACTGCAAGAAGAATTCGCAAAGGAATATGCATGTGAACACAGCTCCCGCATAAAAGAGAAAATCCTTGAAGGTCTGGGACCTTTCTTCAAGATTGGCGTCTTCAAAGCACAGAAGCACACTTGAGGAGAATATTAATGTCAAAATGATCCACTCGAAATTGGAATGTTTTACGATTCTCAAACATTTCATGCGGATGCTGTCTAAACAGCGGCAAGAACGGTTACCCCATAGCCAACATGGAAAGGCTAAACGAGTGGAAAAACAAGGCAATGGAAAGCAAGGATCAAGTGCCAGTTTCACCTCAGGTTCTGCTGATTTCTCTGCAGTGCTACTGATGGTTACATCAGATACACCTTCCGATAACTGTTAGAAAATTACAATTAAGATATAATGTTATTGTTCTGAAAAAATGGGCGAATAGAATATATTAATTGTCTTTACCTTGCTGGCTTTACTCTCCGTCTTACGTGCAAAGAGCATTCTTCTTTCCTTTTTCTTTTTTGCGATATATTTATAAATTGCTCTCACGGTCCGGGCTTTCCTAATCTTCATAATAATTCTGTAGGAAATTTGTCGAAAACGAAGATTCTTAATGTGAACCTGGCCATCTCCGTTCTCGTCCAATTCAAAGTTTGCCTCTTTAGTTTGTAAGCTATCATCATCACTACTTTCGTCGAGATCTTCACCGACTGCGACGTATCTGGTCACGACTTTGTAAAATCGCCATTTTGGCACACGCCATGGGTATATGACACGGAATTCTCTTTGTGGAGGAGGAGGAGGTGTAGGCTCCTCGATTTTAACGGGCTCGGTTTTAATTGGATTCTTGCCGTCAGGATCACCTTTACGCCAATCGGTAGAGTTAGAATTCTTCACAGCAATGATCTTGCCTGACTCTGTCAAATGGATGTCATCACTGGCGAAGCGGACAGATGTAGCGGGTCGAAAGGAAGTTTCACTTCCGGGTCCTTCCTCTGCCGTAGACGCCACTGGTGTATCAGGTTCAGGAGTAACCTTCCGTTTCAGATTCAGTTTAAGTCGAACTTTCTTCGTGCCACCAGGCTCTTCCTCAGTCGACTGGAAGATTTTTCCCGCAATCTTCTTCCATAAGCGCTTCATGTTACTGCGGAAGGTGTTCCCGCGGGCTCGACGGTCGGCTTTCACCGTGCGCTATTTAAAAGATAATAAATCACAAGTCTAATTTTATTGATCCAATCATAAAATTATTTTTTAGTGTTTGGCCTACGTACGCTTAAAGAATTGATTTCGTCAGCATCGAAAATATGAAGAAGCAACGCGAGAAACAAATTGAGGACGATGAAATTTCCAAAAACCAACATGGGAATGAAAGTTTGAAAACATTTGTATTCATGTTTCTTGATCCGAAACGCAGAGAGACACTCCCATGTCAGCTCGACCCATTCTCCACTTACGACTCGGAAGACCATAAGAAATGAATGGAAGGAAGTTTGCCACGCCCACCTAAAAATAGCAATACAATTAACTTCAATTAACTCCAAATCATGCATATGTATAATGCTTCAAATTGGAAAGAGTATTTAAAATAAGATTAAATTATGCCTTGGGTAATTGGCAGGATAATAATC
Organism: Seira musarum; assembly: GCA_027743895.1. Lineage (NCBI taxonomy): Eukaryota > Metazoa > Arthropoda > Collembola > Entomobryomorpha > Entomobryidae > Seira > Seira musarum. Next base: position 13,858 of record JAHZMX010005343.1, read on the forward strand.
TGCCATGAAATTTTTCGGCTCGTAGCCACTACCAATATACTGCATCCCAAACATTGCGAAAATGTAGATGGCGAAGAAAAGGATCAAGAGTAAATTCGCCATGTCTCCTATGGCACTGAATAGAATATTCAAGAGAACCTTCATGGTGTCCCATGCTTGAGCTAGGCGAAGGATTCTAAGGAGCTTCAAGCCTCGCAGACCTTTATACCCCACGTGGAGCTGGAGAATGTTATCCAATACGCTTCCCAGTACGACCCATCTGAAAATAGGAAAAACAAATACAGGAACTGCTACAAAACAGCCCAAAGTATCATTTTTTGAGGGACTAACAGGTCAAACTTATTCCAACCATATTCAAAAAATCTCTTTTGGTACGCTATAGCCTTCAGGAGTAATTCAAAGCAGAAAACATAAGTGAAAAAGTCATTGGAGAGATGAATGAAGTGATCCATCCAGAGGTCCTGTTGATGGTGCTCCAGGCAAGATATCACAGTGTTCACAAAGATGCAAAAAATCATCAGATTTTTCCACTTCCAGTCTTCAACGAATGGGAGCGTTGCCTTCCGCCACACGGCAAGCCAAGCATATAGCGACTCCCATTGATCTATAAATCAGTAATGTACAGTACGGCAGTACATTATTTGTGTCAAGTACAAATTAAGATGAAGTAATGTAAGTTTATATTGTTGCCTACTTTCCGGGGGGAACAATTCAAACTGGAGTTCCATAACACGTTTATTTAGAAACCGCGACTGATCTGGAACTACAAATGATTGGTCAAATCCCGCTAGACCAAAATTGGCCGTTCTTCCATTCTTCAACTTTAAACAATTCGAATCCTTTTCGTTTACCATTTCAACATCACTGGACACATCAAATACTACAAATTGTTAAAAAGGATTTAATAATGTTATATTTTATGTGTTGTGTTGCTCATTAATATTTTAATTTAAGATTGAAGGGAATAACCCACATTCATAATCATCGTAAAATCCATCTGGAGGGAAATCCATTCTATGCAAATTTAAATCTTCGGTTTCCTTTTTGTCTGCCGCAGTCCTTTGTTTTTGACTCATGTTCCTGTATCGCCCAACTTTTGTCAAAAGCTTATAGGCCGCATGAGTGAATTGCTGACTGCTCTCAAACTGCCCTCCATTCATCTTGGGATGTGCAAATTCATCTGCCTTTATCATCCTGAGAAGCTGTTCATCCCGTTCTCTCTGCGTCTTTTGGTGAAATCCTTCAAATAAGTGGAGCCGTTGTTGGTTTAAGTGCTCGAAATTGAAAACGCTCAAGTTCCTTGTAAGACTCAGCCTTTTCGGAATCGTTAAAGTCGTTTGGTTTACGTCAATAACGTTCTGCTCCTTGTCATAGCACAAAGCCACCACCGCCAGCATCAGATTTAAAAGATAGAATCCGCCAAAGAATATTACCAAAGTGAAATAGAGAGTTCCCTCCCAGCCCACAGTGGATAGAACGAGTTCATAAATTCGCTCCCAGTAATCAAGGGTCATCACTTGGAGAGTTTGAAGCACAGCCAAAAAGAAAGTATCGAAAGATATCCATCCATAATTCGGGTTCTCACTTTTTGCAAGCTCCAGACAAATGTATCCATCTGGACAGTGCCGCGCAGTGGAGCCGTTGCCGCAAGGTACGGGTTCCGAATCAGGAATATCCCGCCAAAGCCAATTATGCTGATTTTCTACCCACATCCCGTACAAGCGATCGGTCATGTAGTTAGAGAGTCCGTTCGGGATGGTCTCGCCTTCTAAATTCATAAACGAATCTGCGGTGGTGTTACCCTGAATGCGAACACACTTTTGGCGAAATCGTCCGGAGAAAAATTCCATTCCAAAGAGCGAGAAAATCATAATGGTGAAGACGGTCAGCCCCATCACTTCGAAAAGTTGTTGGGAGGATTTAAGCAGAGCCGTGACAATTTTTCGGAGACCGGGAAGAATGCTCACGGTTTTCAATATCCGAAGAACTCGAAAGATTCTCAGGAATTCAAAGTTGGTTCCTTCAAAGTCAAGATCGAAGTCGTTGCTCAAAGCGAGTTCCAAAGTTAGAGAAACGTAATTCGTGATGACTACAGTAAAATCTAGCAAATTCCATCCATTTCTTAGGTACGCCATTCTTTGAAAGAGGAAGCCTTTTGCTATCACTTTAAGAATCATCTCAATCGAATAGATCGACAAAAAGACGAGTCTAATTGACATAAAGAAAAAAGAGTTTGTTTTTGTGGTAAAGAAACTTGTTCATTCGTTTGAGATTAATATTACGTCATCCAGGAAGACTTACTCAAAAATAGCGATGGTGATATCATAGGACGTGTCGTACTTTTTCCCGTACTCGGTGTAATCATATCGGGAAAGGGCGAGTGAAATGCAGTTTGAGAAAATTGTGAGTATGATGAGCCTGTTAAAATATCGATGTGTGATCACTCGAAAAGCAAAGGTTCTCACAGGGTGATCTGGTGCAAAGATTCCTAGTGAATCGCCCTTATAAAATCGATACACCATGCAGGGTCCCTTAGGTCTCCATGATAGCACCACATAAGTGTCTTCGTAAATGAAGGGATCGATTTCCTCAATGGGCAAGCCATACCACTTCCCCGAAAAGAATACTCCATGTTCTTGCTTCAGAGCAAGAGTTTGCTTCAATTTTTTAGAGAGAGCGAGGTCCTTGAAATCTCTCTCATCCAGATTTATCCCTTCTTCAATCCGACCAGGGGGTGGTGGCGGATGAAGGTCCTGTGCTTCCTCTTTCTCGTCTTTCTTAAATTTGTAGTGTCCCTGGTCTCCTTCCGTTTTGCGTTTTTTGTAATAACGATTGTAGTCCGAATCACTGGAACTGTTTCCAGAGGATGAAGACGATGACAGAGGCCTCTTTTTGTCATCATCGTCAGTTATCTTCCCAGTCCATATGTCGTCCCACATCACCATCGTGTGAAGGAGTAGTTTTGTCATTTCTCTTCGTTTCTTTTTTGATTCCAAAGGAAAGTCCACACCCTTCAGTTCCATCTCATCAGACGACAGCTTATAATATCTTGCGAATCTCTCGTCAGAATCAGAACTTGAACACGAGATTGATGAAGAGCAGCAACATTGACATGAGCATTCTCCGTTGGAGGAGGAGGGACTGGTGCAGCTGCAGGAGGAGTCACGTTTGCTACGGTAGAAAGTTCCACCGCCCGCATCTTGTCGCTTTTTTGCTCTCTTTCGTAGCTTTTTTCGACGCGCTTTACGGTCGCCTTCTAAAGAGTCGGAGTCGGAGAGTTCATGTTGGATAATACTTTGGCGTAACCGACTCTCTATTTTTAATTTGTATTGATAAGGATCTCCCTTCAGGACAACAGGTCGAACTGTACTCTTCCTGGATATGTCTTTATTTGAATCTTCGGGTTTCGGCTTCTCTTTTGCATAATGATACATGTTTATTACAGCAATAATCAAGTTTAATTAAATAAATATGTCACAGTTAGTGTGCGATTTCAGTAGACGGTATGTATGCATGACTCAGAAGCAAGTACATTTAATAGCAGGTCATAGTTTATTATGTCATCTCCTTCTGTCCCTCGTTGTAATACTCTACAGAAAATACAGAATTTGTAGGTCCTCGTCCTGCGTTAAAAATGTTTCGATAACTACCAAATTCGTATTAAACGTTTAACTGCAATCGCAACTGCAAAGAAGGACTAGTCGGTGGGGACGGTTCAGAAAAGTCATACGAGAATATTCTTTACATCATGTGGGTAGCTTTGAGAAAATCTGCATGTGAAATCAACTAAAACAGTAAAACAATTACACGATGCTTTAAAAGTGTGTGTTTGGACACACCTATGGATATTTGCGTAATTTGTTGCATTCAAAACTCTTTTCACGAATCATTTAATAGCTAGCAGTACAAGTAGCACTCCTTTCTCGGCAATAGGAAAATGGAAATAAAATTAATACCCTGAATTAGAAATAAGCCATGGCCAAGATATGTGGCAATCTCCCATAATGAAATACAGCGATAAAGGTGGTAGAGGTTTTTTAAATACAATGCAGGGTCTACAAAAAACCAATATTGCTACCCCGATGGATCCTACGCTCCCAAACTTTCCAGAAGCATTTGTATTTCCAGATTATGCCAAATTGAACAGTTATTTTGTATATTATCTGGAACAATACTTCCGTGGACTTTATTACTTCCTCGTACTACCTTATAAACCAGTTCGAGACGAAACGGGAACTATTTTCTTGAAAGGAAATAAATTCCAGAAAGTAATTAATTTTTAATTTATGTTGCGCATAACTGGGTTAAAATAAATTTTTAATTCAACAAAAAAATCTTTGTTCTCATTTAAAGATTCCCTGCTTTTTAATGCACGTCATCGCAATGGAGAGAGGGATCCAAAGACTATCCACGTCCTATCCGACAAACATTTATACTGAGCCTTTGGCCCTTTTTGCAATTGTTGGTGCCTTTTGCCAATTGAATTATACTGTGTGGTTGACATACGTATTTTGGTTCCGGGGAGACAGTATTGTCAAACTATTGAATCGTCCAAAGGTCACTGGTCCTTTAATAATTTTTCAGGTGCGAGCTAAAGCGTATCTATTATCTTCGATCCCCATTGTAATGACGATACTTTCCTTGAGTTGGAAGTTCCAGGAAGATATCCCAGAAAATGTCGGCGTGATAAATGCCGTAACAAACATACAACACTGTTACAAATTCTTTCTGAAGTCAACATTCTCTCCAAATATGCATAACGGTTCACTTGTCGATAATATAAACTTGGAAGTTTGTGTTGGAGCCTTTCATCAAGTTTTGCTTAGCATTTGTGGAGCCATTTCTTTGAATACGGTAGAATCGGTCGTTACAGTTTTGTTGATATGCTCAGTCGGGCTCGTTATTAATCTTCCGATGAGTTTTAGACGCGCAATGATATCTACCCCTTCCCCATTTATTATCATTAAACTGAAAATGAAAACCATTCTGAAAAACATATTGGAAGTCCAAAGTATTTTTGCAGACATCAATAATTTTGGATCTGTGTTCTTTCTTCTGGAATGCTCCCTAATGATTCCATGGGTCGCTGTAAGGTTATTAGATAGTCTGCCTGGAGTAAGTCACAAGAACACGGTTGAGGTCGTGTACAATTGGATTTTCTTTTTTGCCTACGGCATCAACTTGATCATGTCTGCTGAAGTGAAGAAAAATGTCATTTCCACACTAATTTAATCATCGTTTTGGTAATCTAGTCATAGCACAATACGCTACTTAAATGTTATCCTTATATTTCAGGTGGACATTTTCCACGATGAACTGAAGACCTTCATTTATTCCAAAACTATCGATTGCAATGAATTCAACAATTTGGGCGAGGAGTCAAATATTATATGGAACAAACATGAGGTTTTAACAACCATTCACGCGGTTGATCATGCACTTAAAGATGTGTGCATTAAGGGTGGACCTTATTTCAATTTGTCGTATGGATTATTAGGATCGGTGAGAGTGCCAAAAAAANAATGTTATCCTTTATCCTTATATTTCAGGTGGACATTTTCCACGATGAACTGAAGACCTTCATTTATTCCAAAACTATCGATTGCAATGAATTCAACAATTTGGGCGAGGAGTCAAATATTATATGGAACAAACATGAGGTTTTAACAACCATTCACGCGGTTGATCATGCACTTAAAGATGTGTGCATTAAGGGTGGACCCTATTTCAATTTGTCGTATGGATTATTGGGATCCGTGAGAGTGCCAAAAAAATTATGTACCTAAACGCCTCCCAGCACTGAGCTATTTTTAAAAAAAAAACGTTAATATTTTTTAGGTTTTTGGAATTGTCACCACATATGCTCTTTTTGCTTTGCAGCTGAATAGCCAATCAATATCTGCTTCGGCCTCTTGCTAAATATAAATGACTTTTAGATTATCTTTAAGCTACGAATTCTGAACAAACGCCGAATAAATTGAATGAAGTCCTCCGATTTGCAACAATTGCAACTTGCAACAAAGAAAACTCATTTCCATTGACGTATACACTATATATAGAAGGGTTTGCTTGGGGAAACGTTCGTTCTGTTCTGCTCCATGTACATATATATTTTTTTGTAATGCGGGTTACAAATACAACATGTACAACGGAACTGCTCTACTGCATTGTACAACATACACAGTACGGTACACACAATACGACAGGACAGGACACACGCTCTAATGTACATAAATTCACATTTCGCATTCTTGGCATCAGCATCACAATATTTTTTATGGGATGAATAAAAGAACGGCCTACTTCATTCGTTCGATGACGATAATAGAGGTCTTGTAAAGTTCCATAGAAAAGTTTAAATGTGTAATAATTTTGCTGTTATTGTGGATTCGCAAATAAACGTTTAGTTTAATTTTCAGTTAGTGGATTAATATAAATTGTTGGATGGATAATAATTATTCAATCAAAGTAAATTGACGCTGTAAAAGGCGATATTGGTTTAGTGGCGGCGAAAGAATTAGTTGAATTGAATTTATTGACTTTGAGTGTAAGTTTTTTTTTTTGCCGAAAGGGAAGCCAGAACTAGAATTCAGTTTGGCAATATTTCTGACTCATCACGACCAGTCGGTCCTTCCTAATTAAGTTTCAAAATTGTGAGCATAATTATCCGTTACAATAGTTCCAGACTTTAATGACATGGACCTGAATTATTCTGGTTCTTGTATTGAAGTTAACTACTGAAATAATTTCAACTGGATTGTCATTGTTCTTAGGTAAACCAGAGGAGGTTGGAGAACGATGAAAGTAAACATGGCAATGGAGCAGCCCAACGACTTACTTTTGGACGACTTGGAGCAACTGCTGAGAGAAATCGACGGTGAGGAAGAAGTTTTGAGATAGTTCATGAAGCGTTGATGTTCGAGTTAATCTTAATAAGATTCTGCTTATTAACTTCCAGATTTCAACGCAGCTCTCAGCAATAACAAACCCGTCGATATTCCTCAGTCACTGGAAAATTATCTACATTTTGTCGCAAAATCTGGGAATACTGTCTTTCCCTGGCCTCATGTTAGGAGCTTGTTTAGGTGGGTTATGGTTATATTGACAAAACATTTTGGACAACTAAATTTGAACAGAAATTTAGGACAATAGGTTTTCTTGTGTGGTATGAAAGTTTAGATTTTGATAATAGAGGTTTATTGTTTTTCTACAGAACTAAAATGATGAATGCCATTCAACAGTTTCAAGAGCCAACCTGTCAAAACGAAAGTTTTGTTCTAGATCGCTTCGATAATTTCCGCCTTGCAGCGCCTTTTACTGTGCAACGATTAACAGAGCTCATTCTTCAGCCTACTAGGCATTATAGGAAAAAGGAAAAATTTCTTCGTGGCTTGGAGAAAACGGTAGTTGTTGTTTCAACTATCGAACCTCGCTCTCTGATTAATGAAGTGGAAAAGAATGGGAATGAAGGTAATGACATCGCTTCTTGCGAAGAAGATTCTGAAAACAGTGTATTTAATCGAACCTTCACTCTTAATCGTGAGTCTACCCTTTCTCAATTTGTTTTTTTGTTTTGATGAGTCAGTGATAAAACTCAATAAGTGACAATACCTTACTTTTGCCTGTATTTATCTCTCAGGTCAGGAAATGTTAAGAGCATCTTCCATCGACATCATAAATCAAAGCTTGCAGCTACCACTCGAAAACCCCGATGGAATTTTACTTGATTCAGTTTCTACCTCAGCCGTAACTGCAGCAGTTGATGTAATCAAACAAAATCTTGGCATGGCGGCGGATGTCATTATCCCTGACAATGTTACCGATCCTGCAATGAGTTTGATTACCCCTGACATCACGATTGCCGTTTCATCCGAGAGTATTATTTTAGACCCCGTAGTGTCTGATGCATCAACAGCTAGTCTTGTAAACATTGACACTGAAGCTGATGCGGTCTCTGCGATGGAATGCGAATCATCAACTGTAGCAGACCCAGCAAGCCTTGTTCAATGTGTATCTGAGCAGGATTTAGTGTCCACAGCGATTAATCAAGCCGACACTGAAACATTGCCCCAACCTGAAAGTGTTCTCGAAGGAGTCTCCTCAACTTTGGTCACCATCGACGGAGTTGAGCTACCTATTAGAATCGATTCTGTCGAGACCGTTGACTGTGAACCCGAAGTTGCTGCACCAGTTGGTGAACAAACGGAAAACCTGTTTCAAGCAAGCGATAAGGAAACGGAGTTGGAAACTTCTAATATAACGGACACCTCAGCTATAAGTTCGGATTCGAGCTTAGAAGCAGTCTCGTTGGAATCTGGTGTTTTGGCTGACGTCTCAACTATAAGTGAAAAATCTGAAGACAGTGTTATTGAAGAGGAGACTACAAAATGTGAATCTTCATCGGCAGATCAACCCGTCAAATCGGAGACACAAGAGGCGAATGCTGCTGCCACTGCCACCACAACCAATACTGATACTGATACCAATAGTTCAACACCTGATGCGCAACAGTGCGTTGACAATAAGGGAAATGCTGAATCAGATATTACCGATGAATTAACGTCTTCTTCTGAAACGGAAACCGCACCTGCGCAACCTCCTCCTTCAGTAACAGAAAAAGTTCCTGTTGTTTCAGAGAGTGAGGCTGATAAGCCCAATGAAGAAGCCGCTACTCCTGCTGAAGCTGACTCCGAAGCAAATAGTGTAAACGATACGAAACATGTAGAAAATGCTTAAACAAACCTTAATTTAGTTAAAAATGAACTTATTCATTATCCATGCAGAAGTGTACTTGTATTCTAGATAAATGTAATTTAAAATCCATGCTATCAGTCTGATAGTATCAGCAAAAAACAACCATTCTCTGTTTGTCATTAAGATTAAACTTATTTTTAACATGGGACTTTATTTATAATGTAACACATAATTGTAATTTTATGGTTTATGTGTAAAGCAGTTTAATTTTGAGTAATTAACACTTAGAGTGTGTTTGCAGCCGAGCGTATACAAAATTTGCAATTTTGCAATAAATCATTAATTAATTGTAATTTTATGGTTTATGTGTAAAGCAGTTTAATTTTGAGTAATTAACACTTAGAGTGTGTTTGCAGCCGAGCGTATACAAAATTTGCAATTTTGCAATAAATCAGTAATTTTTATTGATAAAAGTACGTTTTATGTAGTTCAAACTTAATGTATTCATTTCAAATGCACTAATACACAGCAAGTTTGACCATCATCTTTTGTAGCTACACGTTGCACGTCGCCTTCTGGACCTACACGTTGATTCTTCTATCTCTCTATAAAACCTTGACAGTGCGTCCGAAGCATTTTAAACTTACAAGGAAATATGTTCGTCTGCCAGCATTCACAGTCAAAATTTTAAATCGGACACCTGAGTATTATTGGTTTGATATCATCGTTAAAAATATTTAATTTTATAGAACTTGCAATTGGCAAAATCGCATTTGTAATAAAAGTGAGATCAACCCCTTTTCATCAATTATTTGTGAAAGATGAATAAATGAATAGTTACACTTTTTTGATATGAAGATTCCGAGCGACCGGTCGTTTCATCAATCAGTTAGTCTGCTCCTGAAATAGTTTTCCTGTAGTGCATTTGCTGCATTATACAACGACAAAATATAATATGGAGAACGAAAAAGAGGGCAACGTGAGATTCATGACGGGAATATATATTCAAGTTTTTTATAAGCCACTTTAGCTCGCATTTTGCTTATGGTCCATAGTTAAGGCTAAAAATACTTCAGACGCAATAAATAAATTAATGCGAAATCCATACTATATCAGAACAGAAATAGAAGGCCTATAATATTTAATTTGAGACATTTAGCCATTTTATTCATTAATTAACTAAGGCAAAATATATGCACATTATGTAGTAGTGGCTTTCAAAAAAACATTCGTCGTCGTGATTAAAGGTTGACAAAATATTGATTGGATATCAGCATGAGCACATTGAAAAAGTAAGACAAAATGTGTTCGATATCCATTATTCTTTCCACTTTAGCTTTCCTCTTAAGCCCTTCCTTTTCGGGTGCCTTTTGTTGACCTTAGCCTTTGTTTTATTAGTTCCAAAGTTCCAAGTTAGCTTATTAAGGCAACGAGCAAGTTATTCGGTTAAAATGCAAAGTTTACGCCAGTACGACGAGTTGGTAGAGTTAAAGACTGATCTGGCTACGGTGGTTGAAGCGTTAGATATTCTTCATGATTTTATCGATAGCGTCTTTGGTAAGAAAGAACTCGCTGGATAGTACTTATTATCTAACAGCTTCAGAGAATAATTGCAATTTTTGTGATGCTGTTCTTGTTTCAGGTGCTAAATATCAGGAGTTTTGTGGCAGTTTATATCAATCACAGGGACAGAAAGGAAATTCCAGTAGTCCACGAGAAGCTTTACGAGATCTGAGGTGGAAACACTGTGGGACTAACAATAATTCACGAGGAGACTTGATTCGACGCTCGTCATCATCCTCTTCCTCAACTTCACAAGTTTTCCTACATTCCTCAGCAGTTAATAATGACGACAACAATGTACTTTTGAAGCAAACATCATCTCCGAGTTTTGGCTCGATTGATACACCAGAAATGATTGGTAATTGAAAATTTATAACGAAACTCTTAATTTCATTACTAAAACCAGTTTTGTATGCAATAAGGAAAACTCTATACAACGTTAAGTGAATACGAATAGTAAAACCGGTGTTATTTCTATTTTTGACGTAGACGTTAAACTCGAGGTAGACCATGACGATGATGAAGACGTACCCGACTTTCTGGAAGACGTAGATCCATTTTACGGATTTGGAGAAACTGGCGGAGTAGGCTCATCATATTCGAATTATACTTACGAAGGTACTCACGATTGGATATTGTCTAAATAATTTTATAACCAGATTTGACTTTGTTATAAATACAGAATTAATTTTGCTTTTAGGAGACGCAGACCTTAAATACACACCCACATATCAAGTTTCTCCGGAGACGTTATCTACAAGTCATAATACGAGTTTTAGTAGTTGTGGTTCCAAAGCAGCTCCAGGAGGTTGCCAATCCCCGCGTAAAAATCTTAGTCCTGCTCGATCTATTCCACCTTCCGGCTTGATTTCTGCGAATCCGGATTCATCGCAGGAGAATACCTCATACCTCAATCCTATTGATAATAAAGAAGGGATGGATAACAATTATAATTCCAGTGGAAGTTCCGACTTTGATTGGCATCCTGCTACTCCAAATCCCTTAACAAAGAAAATAAAGTCAGATGGAAAGAAAAAGCGAAAACCAACTACGATAAAGAAAGTGAAGCCTGTCTCCGGAGGATTTGCAACTCCCAAACCTCCTGCATCGATTCCTTTCCATCTAAGATTATCGCTTCAAAAATCCAAATCCGCTGAAGCACATGAGGAAGGGCCTTTTAAATGTTCCATGTGTCCCGCGTCTTATAAACAAGAAGATAGTTTAAGGAGTCACCAGAAATATAAGCATAATCCGAGCAGAGTTCAGTGCACTTGTCACCTTTGCGGTAAATCAATGGTCGACAAATATCGTCTACAAAGACATCTCAGATTACACACAGGAGAGAAGCCCTTTGAGTGCCAATACTGTGGACAGTCCTTTTATAGAAAGGACTATCACACCAAACATTTACAACGGAAGCATGGAATTGGAATCTCTAGCACTTCGTCCGGAGGGTCACCAGGTACCCCTACTTCAACATCTTCGAAATCGCATAAGAAATCTGGAATGCCGAAGTTGTCCCCACCTACTTCAACCTCAACTACGAGTAGCAGTGGCAGTGATTCCCAACGCCCAAGTTCTCACGAAGCATTGCGCTCTCCAATGACTCCTCCTGCCACCCCGGCAATTCCTAATGAGCCGCACACCTTCAGCTACTTTCCTTCTCCTACCTCTTCGTCAACCTCCAACACAATCTCCTCCGGTAGCTTAATTTCTATGGCTTCGCTGACATTCGATGATTTGATTTCTGCTGATTTGTAGATTACCGGATTTTACTTTTATTAAGAAAAAAGAAACTAAAGCATAAACTGAGATTGGTGGCTGACAGTATTAAATACATGAAGCCTTAAAAACCACTTTTAAATGAGCAAAAGCAAAGCAATATAGTAGTTATTACTTATATGTATGAAAATAATAAACACTTATTACTTGGTAAATGCGACATGCGATATACATACGTACATAATTACACCATTTCCGATAAATTGCCAGATTCTTGTTTCAGATATTATACGGGTTTATTAAAATTGAACAAAGAGTTATTTTAATTGTATTTTACGTCTACGTTAGGTTTTCTTAGGTTGCAAAATTAATTGCAATTTTTAAGTACGCCGTAATGTACTCTCAGAGTTTAAGATTTTTAATTTGGTGCTACTGGCACTTGCTTTATTTTATTTTATAAGGAATGCTTTAAACTCGAATCTTGTATAATTGTATTTGTGCAAGCAAACCAATAAAGCGAAAATTTTAACCATAAGTTGAATGTTTTCGATCCATTATTTACTCTTATTAGGCAGGCTTGTGTCAGATATTATTTAATTCGTTATTGAATTATCAACAACAACAACGTTTTAATAATCATCATTCGAGTTTAATTCAACACATAGGGCGTTGAATAATAATGTTTTCACTTGAAACTTGAAGTAATGATTCATTTTTGACCGGTGAATTCCCATGAAAGAATGATGAAAAACGTTGAGCTAAAATGTCATCATCATTACATATATAATTACGAAAATATTTTCATAATTTCATCATCTAAAATTACGTTTTGCATAAATCACATTTCCATCTGCAGAAAAGGAGCAGTTTCACTTTCTCTTCTTACCCCAAACTCATCCATTGCAGGTTAACTTCATGATTTCTCTCTAAAGCGGCTGCATGTCTGTCCTCCTTCCCCTCCTGTCTTTTCAGTTTGTTATGGATTGTTACATTTTTTCCATAGTCATAAATAATAATACGAAAAGTCGGCCGGTGTTTTTATTTAAATGTTGAAATGTGACAAAACATCATTAAAACATCTAACTTTTAAACCATATTTGGTCTACCTATCCTAATTGTTTCGAATTGGTGATTGAGACTCCAGTCATATAGTCAAGCAGATGTGAAAAGTAACTGTTTTCAGGTAGAGAAAGCCTGTAAGCCTTGGGAAATTAACTCTGGAAGATAACCTTCACGTTCAATTTAAATATCACATAAATAGCAAAGGAATAATAAAAATGAGTCTTAATGAGGAAGCTCTATTGCAGACTGCTGCCAATGTTGCTTTATCGGTTCAGGTGAGCTCTACTTCTATGTAACTAATATTCATCTAAGTGTAAATTGAAAGTCAAAAGGATGTTAACTAATTTTCGAATTACTAATTGTTATACAACAG